>JAZHYW010001019.1:0-79511 GCA_037355805.1 Ixodes ricinus | reverse complement strand
AGAGTTACGTAATTAAGTTATATGACATGCAGTAGTCGTTTAAATTACGCAGCGCCCTTTCCGAGTCCTCCCACGTTTCATCCTTGCCTTTCCCTGCCTCCTCTGTAGGTCCCACTATGCAAGAAACTATCCAAATCCCCACATGTATAAGGTGAAAAATCTTTCCTTACCGGTAAGCAAGGTCCAGCAGCTGTGCGTTGAGACGGAGACGTAAGAACAGCACCATCATTTCTTCAAACTGGCTCAGGCAATTGAGGGTGTGTGTGACACGGAGCCTCTTGCCAGGTCAAACACTGCCTGGAGCACTTCGAAGTTGGGGAGGCCGGTGTAAAATTGAACCAGCCCCTGGTTTTGTTTCAACGCCTCCTCATCCAGCTTATGTGCGGAAAGGTTGACCATTAACGTGTGGATCTCAGCCGTCTGCACAAGGCTAGTAGATTCGATTGCTTCAATTTGTCCGAAAGTGAGATCAGCCTGAACTCCTGAAAAAAAATATACAACGAAAAAATTTGAGCCAGGAAATAAATATTTAAAAGGGCACGGAAACTAAAATTTAAACATCCAAATTTCGTTCAAAAATTAGTTGAGCATGACGGATAGTAACAGTAAATGATAATCGCATGTTTGTATTTTGAATGACTGGCTATATTTTTCATTCCAAACGGTGCACTCGAGCAAGCACTCGAAGAGAAGCGAACGGACAGTGTAATGCGTCATGGGATATTCGGCGCAAACAAAAGCACACGCACAAAAAAAAGATTCCCCGCATTTGTGACGTAGCAAGGCTGGCGGGGTTATGAGCTTTGGCGTTGTCAGCGTTGGGTGGGGGGTCAACAGTGTCAACGGGTTGCAACCGAGGCGTTCAAAGTACCCGCTTCACGTGTGAGACCGTTTCCACGTGTGAGGCGTTTCACGTGTGAGACCAGTCGTGTGCGTTGTGTTTGTGTGGCCCACTCTAAGGTGCTTCAGGACGATTTTCTTGCGAACATAAACTTGAACAACACAATTGAGGATGAGGACACCGACACCGCCCTCCCTGTATTCATTTCGGAAAGCGAGCAGCAGGCGTCGGAAGCCATGTTGGAAACGACAAACGTGCGAGCCGGATCCACAGGGCACGAAGTTTCCCGTAGTTCGAAAACTTGTAGATCGGCATATTGCTGTTGAGCAAGTCGTTACCACAGTTCTCAGCCATGCAGAAGTGCGGCGGCATCTCAACGAGTCCATCATGGCAACTTGTTAGCTTCCTTCGCAAAAAAGCAAAGTGCACGGGCAAGGGCTTTGCAATCGCGTTGAGGCCGAGGTAACTTGCAACAGTTGAACGTACTTCCAAAGAGTGGCGCTGCTTCAATGTTTAGTGCGGCTACGTAACGGTTCCTGCTACATCATAACTATGTAACAAGATTCCCAATGTTGCTAGATTACCTGCCAACGAAGCTTCACAGGCATCCACACGGTGCACATTGAAAGATAGTTTAATTAGCTTTAAATTAAGTTTTCTTGCGCCTTCCAACGAAAGACTGGTGTTTTTGAGGTTATGGTGCAACATGCAACTCATTTAAGCTAGAAGATGAGAGCTGGAATTTTTTATCCGTACCCCTCTAAACTATCCTTGTCTTATTAGTTCTTAGTTCGAAAAATAAAAATTTTACATAACAAGTTTGATTACGCGATTTTAGCTTAATCAGTGAGTGAAACGACGGAAAAACTTAACAGTTTGCTGGCTGCGGCACATAGACACAAACATTCCAAGGTGAAGAATTCTAAGACAAAAATGTCCCTGTTTCTATATTAGAAGTGCTGACCAGGAATATTCTGGCTACGTTTACTCCAGAGGTTGACACGAAATGCAAGATTCAGCCACTTATTTGAACATTTCCGAATATCGGCTCAAAGAAAAGTTTGTACCATCACCACTTAAAAGCAACATTACGACAAGAATGCTGTGACATTTCGGGCATATCAGGTGACAACAAGAATATGGTCGTGACATCAATCGGCAGAGAGTCGCATGCTGAGATCACCACAGCTTTCTGGCCTTTGTAACGAGCCAGACACTTTTCTAAATTTGGCGGATTGCTAAAATCAATTTACCTGCACTGTGGCTAGTTGTGTCGATAGAACTCGATCCTGGTTGACTGTACGAGTCGGGTTCGAGGACTGCCACGCCTGCTTAAAACATTAATTTGTTAGCCCTTCAATTTGAGGTTAGTACATGTATCCATGCCATCGGCGAGTCGTCTCCTAAACACTCCAACTTTGTTTTTAGATTTACTTTGGTAGAAACTATGCCTCGTTCATTCTTTCTTTAGGCTGGAATGATAGCCGGTCAGGTGTGATCACTGCTCCAGAAGTAAATCCAATGATGATTCGAAAGATTGAATGATTCGACGGGGAAGACTACATTATCAGCTGGAATGTGAAGAGTGACCACGCAGCTATCTCAGTTATGAGGTCAAGAAATCAATCTCGTCCTTAGGATGGGTAATGACGCAGAAGCTCCAGTGTCAATCGTGTTCACGGTGAAAGATTCAACTCGTCTTTCTTATTCAGGGGTGCGGTCAAAGAGGCGTAAAGGTTCATTCGACGGACAGGTTGACCAAAACATCTAGGCCGACATCTCGCACAATCTCACATCATATCACAACAGCACGACAAGAGCGATGCAACAGTTTGGGCAGATGCCCTTCGTAAAAAGCAACAATACGACAAGAATGCTGTGGCATTTCGTGCAGATCTGGCGATAACACAACAAGAGTTTGGTCGTAACATCACTCGACAAAGAGTGGCATGCTGAGATCACCACAGCTTGTCTGGCCTGTGTAACGAGCCAGACTCTTTATTTAAATTTGGCGGATTGCTATAACCAATTTACCTGCACTGTGGCTAGTTGCGTCGACAGAACTCGATCCTGGTTGACTGTACGAGTCAGGTTCGAGGACTGCCACGCCTGCATAAAACATTAATTTGTTAGCCCTTCAATTTGAGGTTAGTACATGTATCCATGCCATCGACGAGTCGTCTCCTAAACACTCCAACTTTGTTTTTAGATTTACTTTGGTAGAAATTATGACTGGTTCATTCTTTCTTTGGGCTGGAATGATAGCCAGTCTGGTGTGATCACTGGTCCAGAAGTAAATCCATTGATGATTCGAAAGATTGAATGATTCGACGGGGAAGACTACCTACATCATCAGCTGGAATGTGAAGAGTGACCACGCAGCTATCTCAGTTATGAGGTCAAGAAATCAATCTCATCCTTAGGATGGGTAATGATGCAGAAGCACTAGTGTCAATCGTGTTCACGGTGAAAGATTCAACTCGTCTTTCTTATTCAGGGGTGCGGTCAAAGAGGCGTAAAGGTTCATTCGACGGACAGGTTGACCAAAACATGTAGGCCGACATCTCGCACAATCTCACATCACATCACAGCAGCACGACAAGAGCGATGCAACAGTTTGGGCAGATGCCCTTGGTAAAAAGCAACAATACGACAAGAATGCTGTGGCATTTCGTGCAGATCTGGCGACAACACAACAAGAATTTGGTCGTGACATCACTCGACAGAGAGTCGCATGCTGAGAGTCGCATGCAAGGACGGCAGGTAACTGACGACAATTCGAATTCTATATCTTAGGGCGAAGGAGCCGAGTTATTCAGAGAGGACACATAATACCATTTTGATCTCGTGTCTTTCCAAACCGTGCTTTTTGGTGTCTGGCTTTACGGCGATTGTACCTGCGTCAAACATGCACCTGGGATGAGCACTTTACACTCAAGACCACTAATTCACTAAGCTCTGCTAAATATTCTCACAACTAATGATGGAGAGATCTGTTTACCTGTGCATTTTATTAGCATATTTCTTCTTGTGTCCAAGAGACAAGCTGGGAGCCCAGTCCGGATGGTCAACGTCGAACAGGTCGGATGGTTTGCCTAAGGGTTTTAATGGTGCATTTCACCAAATCAGGAAACAATAAGCAGGAAAGCATGACTGAGACAGCAAGACATCGATTGTATTTGGTACGGACTACGGATAACGTCGAACAGTTGGCACCGGTGCTCGGCGCTCACTCGGATTTCCTTCATCCAAACATTATCGCACGTCTAGATTGCACCTGTAGTATCATAGCGCGAACAAGCCGCCGTCGGTTTTGTCTCATTTTTCCGAAGTATTAGAAGTATTCAATAAAAACGGCAGGAGCAATAGAAAGTGCTCATTTGGGTCTTTAACTTGGGCAGCAACACCTGTGTTGGTCTAAAATCATGTCTCCGCAAAACGCGAAAAAGCGCCGATTTCGATGTTCGCGATGTGTACACGCAGAGACCGGCGTTCGCGCACAGACCTGAGTACGGGGAAACTCTACCTGTTATGTAAGTGAATCAAAACACTTACCAGTCACAAAATGAGCACCACAAACGCGGTGGTGTGAGGCCGCGTCTTTCATGTCGGATCTGTTGACCCTCGCGAGCCACTCCCGTCGTCTTGCCGCCGATAGTTTTGTGGTCTTCGGACACTGGGACAGTCGGAGAGCCGGGAATCGAAAGAATCCCACCGCTGGGGTGTTTTCATCATTCTTTTTCTTCCGGGATTTATTATTGCAGCGAAATGCTGCGCAGTTCACCATGGCCTATCGGTAGGATGCGTGCAACGACGCCTAGACCTGCCCCACCAAGATGTCAGCCGCCACTCAGAGCCGGGCTCTGACGTCACACGTGTGACGTATGTGCAAAAGCCTATAAGGTAGCGTGAACTTGAAAGCTTTATTTTAAACAGTTACTAGACAAATTTAAAAGAAAATATTCACGCTTTTGTTTTAAATTTTTCTGGCGTGAACAACGAAGATATCCATGCGACATTGCGGTCCTCCGGCGGGATTTTCATTTTGGAACGATGCGGACAACCTCTGCGACGTCACTTTTGAATTCACGGCTTCAGATCATCTGACAGCAATGGCAGAATGGGCATTAAAGGCAAACTGGCTTCTGGAAGAAAAAAAAACATATTTTCATTTAGGTTGGTAAAAAGAAAAGAAGGACTAAAATATTAAATGCTTCTTTATTTAAAGGGAAACTGAAGAGGTTCTTGAAAAAAACGAGTTAGAGGTGAATTCTAGAGTATGTTTATTACGTGAATATGGATATCCCGTTCGTTTTCCCCGAAGATGTAACTAAATCCGAGAAAACACGAACAACTTCCGACCATGATCGTCGGTGGCGTAAGCTAGGTCATCCGGCACCCGGCCTGTGTGTCTTTCGCAGCACCCCCCCCTACCCCCACGGCCTTCACTCGCCGAGGACTGACACGACCAGTAAAGCGAGGTGAGGGGGGGGGGGGGGGGGCTGCGAAGTGACGCCCCGGTGGTGTAACTAGGTAAAACAGCGCCCGCGGCAAGTAGAGTTGCGCCCCTCGCAGCCCATGGCAAGCGAAATTTCGCGCCCCTCGCGTGGCCCCGCTGCCATTTTTTTCCGTCGGGCGCGTGCATGTGGGCTCGACTCGGCTCCTTCCCTGCAGGTGGCGCCCGGGGCACTTGTGTACCCCTGCCCCCTGGTTACGCCGCTGAACTTCGTGACTGGTACCCGGGGCCCATGGCCCCGGCCCCCCCGATTTGCTGCCGCCTGCCAGTCGTTACGTCATAGAATATTTTGGCCGCCAAACGTGTCGCTCCTGGCCGGTTCCATTTTCAGTGTTCGTGCGTAGGGAGCGTGATTTGCTCGCTTTCCGAAGCGACGACCATGCGCCTGCTGGGCTGAGGAAATCGTACGCTGGGCTGAGGACTCGTAAATATCGGATTGGTGTATATTCCCCCGCACCGACACCAGTCGTAACGTCTTTTTCTGACCTTTTTTTTTTTTTTTGTAAATAGCAAGAGTGCGCGTGCATATGTTTGATGGGCGCTGAAGATGCGCGAGAGTGGAGGTTCCAAAAACACCTGATGTGTCGTCACTCTCCGAGAGGAGGAGCTTCAGCGATACACTGAAAATGATTTTCTGCAGCCTCCGTGCACCAAATTGAAAAATAATCTTGATATCTGTGATCGTGGAGGCCATGTAAAGACGATTGAAGAGTTTTGGCCTCAACTACAAAACCGCTTCACTTTTCCTTTACGTTGGGTCGCGCCTGTCTGTACACAGGCGCGTCACCATTTCCACAATAGGAAGTAAGTGTTCACTGGACGCCATATTTGAGGTCAATGTTTAAAGCGCATGCTCACAACGAGCTCACATTAATAGGTTGCTAAGACCAGCAATCTTGATGGTGCGGAATGCACGTTGCAAAAGAACTGTGGAAGCTCGCCGTCAGCACGCGCTCAGCATTCGCGCACACAGATATGGCCGCCAGTGAATACTCCCTACTGGCGCGTGATACCACTCCATGTATTTACGGTGCTCTTGCAAGAATGCGAACACGCACGAGGCACATGCCTCGTGAGGTCTTTGGAAGTAAATAGCGGAGCATCACTTGCTCGTGGACCGGGCCTTTCAAGTTCACTCAAAAGTGATTACCGGTACAAGTAAGAAATTCAAAGCCCAAATTTTTTCAAAACAGCGGCAACGCCGTGAAGTGACCTCGAAGACTTGTGAGCTCTTCTACGTATAGTAAACTCAGATAGACGCCGTTTCAAGACTCTTGTAACAAGTTGCGCGTACTAAAGCGATTTAAAGACGCCACATTATAACCGCCACGCTCAGACGAAAGTCCAGCCTCATGTATTAGGAAGTTTTACTATATAGGAGGACATTTTTCGTCCCCCAAATTGCTAGAGGTACCCGAAGTGTCTCTGCGCATGCGCATTATGCGAAGTTTCATGTTGCGTGGGGACTCAAAGCGTGAGCGCCTCTCATTACGAAATATTCTATTACCACTCTCTATCATACGAACGGGACTGACAACTTTTCCGCGTAGCACTTGGGCTAGCCGCTTGCTGCAATCCAGAAAAGGGGGACTCGGCGAATGTCGAGGTGGCGAGTGTCGAGGCGGCGAAAAATACGGTTAAAACCTAAAAAATTGACCGCATCTCCACGTGGTGAATGATGTTGATTGGGGCGAAGCTCTGGTGGTGCTTGTCTGCGTAGATGCTGAGCCGGAGCATGCCGAGCCTTTCGTTCGTTTTCCTCCGTGTCAGAAAGAGAATGTGTGGTATGGAACGTGGTTATATACGCACTTGAGCATTTGACCGCAGCGCCCTCTCGTCTATAAACGTTGAGCCAATGCATGCAAAGTTTAACGCGATTATATACGCATTTCACCGCAGCGCCCTCTCCTGTATAGACGTTGAGCGGCTACGTGCAACGTTTCATCCATGACAGAAACTCCAGCTCTTGAGTTACTACCACATCTCAGAGCCCCCTACTCGTCCCGTAATGTAAATTTTTTAATCACGCCACGTCAGTCGGTAAGCGATTGACGGCGTTTTTACAGCACCGTACTTTTTCGTTGCACTATGTCAATTTAGGCAATGAAGAAAACGAAAAGCAGTCGTGGCCGAGTGGTTAAGGCGATGTACTAGAAATCTCTTGGGGTCTCCCCGCACAGGTTCAAATCCTGTCGACTGCGCGAACATTTTTTTCATCCTTTTTTTTTATTTTTTTCTCATTTTTTTATTCTTTTATTTATTTTTTATATTTATTTTTTGCCCTACACGAGCTCGTGAGCACGTGAGCTCACGAGCAGGAGCACGATCACTAGACGCTAGACGGACACCAGACGGACGGACGGACATGGCTAGCCCCTAAGGAGCTTCGCCCCTAAAAACCTACTGTGCGCAGCGGCAATGTAAATTTCACGATCAGTGTCGCGGCTCCGACTGATTTTCTTGGGTCAAAACGTGCAATCAGCTTCACCGTTTTGCCCAGCTCCCTCTGTAGGGATTGCAGCCATTGACTTTCTCTTTCTCAAGAGATAGTTTTTGCAGGAATTTAGTAGCTTCAGATTTATTAAACCGCAGGTATACACTGCCCGTACGTTATGCTAAAGACACGCCGTTCGTTGCAGACCCTGTGACAGAATTACCCTCGGACGCGTCTCAAGCATGGTCGAAGCACGTTTGCTTCGTGCATGCTTCCATCGCGTCTGCAGACCGATATTTTATAAGACATTTGACAGGACCGCCGTACCCTCATTGGAAGAAACGCTCCGCAGACAGACATTGTCTGCACTCTGTCTTCTGTACGAGGCGTTAAGCAGAGTGGCCGCTGCTCTAGGGTTGCGTTGGGAACGCACGGGATACGTCGATCCCCGAGCGTACTCTCGCCACAGTTATAGGTGTCGGTGCGAAACGCAATGTCACAGGAGCGTTCGTAAAACTCTACCGATGAACGATTGCAGTCCATCACAACGGTCAGCCTATGAAGAGCACTTCGCACGTGTGCGGCATGAGGTTGGCATTGGCGAGAAGGCCCCGCATGTACTAGAGAAGACTCGACCTGTCTTCTATGTCCTGGAGTGGGCGGAATGGAGCTCTCAACAATCTAAAAAAGATTAAAAGAAACGACATGTTTGAACAAATCCGCATGGCAAATCTTGTCGCCCTCTATATACTCAACTCCTTCCGCGCTGACCCGCACTCGTGTAGAACGAAATCTGTTGTAGGTGCTGGAAAGTATGCTCGAAGCATTTTTTGGCCCAACTTAATAAGAGCATGTTAAAGATATACTTGAAGTGATAAGAGTGTTAATTGATGGCCTCGATCACACGGTCGCGCTAGGGATGTGGTTTGCAAGTATAGGACTCAGCCTGAAAAGTGGGCACCAAATCCGGTGAAGACATTTAAGTGTCTTCACCGCAGTGGCGGGATTGAGTTAGCGACATCGCCACAGAACTCACGCACACACTGCGCGCCAATACAATAAAGTGTATGCTAAAGGTGAAGTCAGAATGTGCATACATTATACGAAGGACACGGTATCAATGCAGATACGTATGACTAAATTATTGGCAGCCACACCTTCAGCATATTCAAGGTATTTTTGCTTCATACCTTTGTAGGTTTCGGATACGTTTGCAGACAATTTTATTATTTATGGCCAATATGATAGCATTATTATATAAGGAGTAATCATGCCCTAGGGTGTGTGTACGCAGAAGGTCTTTTGCTTGGTGTATTTGCCATGCCACCTTGGCTTAAAATTTTCATATAGGTGTTTGCAACGTACGTCTCCGTGGGGGTCTGTTTAAATATTTATATTTTTTGTTATTTATACAAACATTGAGATCCGTTAATGTCTCGCTATTCCAGACCTTGTTTATATGATTACTCCGATATGTAGACAAAACTTTTAAAGGCCGATTGAGCAAATACGTGCATTTTTGTCTCGTTCGTATGGAAGACTCAACTATTTTAGGGGGAGGAACGAGTCTCTATATTAACAAGACCCCACGCGAAATCAACCTACCTTCTGTACTTTTCCACCGATCCAACTCCACGATCTTCCTCCATACCCTGTATAAAATCACGCGAGCCGGGACCACCAGCAAGCACTCGCCGTCATCGGTCATCAGGCCGGCCACGTTTCGAAATGCGAGGAAGGTCCCGCGCCCAGTGGAGTGCGAAGAAGAGTAGACGCGCCCGAACTTGCCGTACTTCTGGACGAGTCCCGAAATGTCGCTTGCGACGTCGTGTACCTCGTAGCGATCTGCGGATGTGCGAAGTGCTTCTCGGCGTATTCGATCATTTCTCGGGAGACGTCCGTGGGACCACAATCCTCCGGCAGGCTGGCAGCGCGGCAACAGATCTTCGCGGGTGATGTCGCTGGGCCCGCAACCCAAGTCGATGAGCTGCTGGCTGCCGGTGGGTCTTCTCTCGAACGACATCTGAGCAAGTCGAGAACTCTTGATGTTCACGGTTCGCGTGAAGTTGTGCGAGCTGGCGTAGACCTCTGCAATTATCGTCGGTGCAGTTTTGGTTTCGTCCCCATTCTCCGCCCTTGAATTGTTGTGGCCATGTTGCGCCAGCTGCCACCTGTCAAAGAGAATGTGGCGCTATTTTGCCCTTCGTGCCAATTGAAATTGTTCTATGTATGATATGTAGTACAGCTAAATAAGACATGAAACCTTCCAATCTGATCTAATATTTCTTGAACACGACATGAAACAGCACGTGTGGATGGCTTCATTGAAACTGCGTAATACGTTTGAGTCTATAGAATAAATTTGCTCGCCGCTGCAAAACCTGCGATCATTTGATTTGCGTCAGTATTTTAAAAGGTATCATAAAGAACATAAATCAACTCAGAATTCGTCTTTATTCCAATAACAATTGGCACAAAAATCAATCTCCAAACATACATTATTCTAAGAATTGAAATCAAGGCTTTTCAGAGAGGGCCCGCGACTGTGTCAGAACCAACGAGCTGAGTAAACTTAGAGCGGTAAACCAGTGGCCAAAATGGCACCCCCCCGGGTTGCCGCCATCTTGCCTGTTTGCCACATTGGTGATCACGTGACGTCAAGGTGGCTGCGCCCAACGGTTGGCCCGATCAGTGGCGTCGCGAGGCGCAAGCGGCACCCGGGGCGGCAGCCCGCCGCGACTCCCCCCCCCCCCCCCCCCCCGCTCTCGCGCGGCCTCGCCGCGACCACCCCCCCTCCCGCTGTCATGGCCCGCCGTGACACCCCCGTAGCGCTGCACTCCGGGGCAGTCCGCCCCCCCCCCCCTTGCGACGCTACTTGAGCCCGATCAGACCGGCCAGATCGCAGTCAGTAGATGGGCACTTCCTGGGGCTGCGTTCCAATAGTATCCACGAATGGGAGCCGAGCTAGGTCCGGCAGGGTCAAGTCACGTGACAAGACAAATACAGCAATGCTGGACGCGGAAGGTTTTCGAACGCACCGGGTAACGAGAACTTCACCCAGGAGTGAGATAGAAGCTGCGTTCGATTTACTTGCACCTCCTGCACTCGTGCAAAAAAGTGTGCACTCGTGGCCTATTTCCGGTATATGTATTGAGTGATACGACCGGAAGCACACCGCCTCACACATTTGAGCAGAACCTGAATATATTTTTTTGACGGGGGTCACCCGACAGATGACTCCAGAGGGTTAATGCCCGAGATTAGAAATTGCAATATATTGCTAGAGACCCTCGGTCAATTTTAGCCAAAATTAAGAAATGCCATTCCTAATTATATTTTCTTTTTTGTAACTCGGACGCCTTATTGTAAAAGCAATGATGGTTTTTGAAACATCATGTATGTTATGTTTGTCTGTGAATATTCGGATCATTTTATTCTTCACAAAAATAGCTATTCTTCGGAAGTCACTATGATACTTATTTATTTATTCATAATACCTAACAGGCTCATTAAGAGCATTTGGGAAAGGGGGACATTTAAACAAATACAGAAATGAAGAACGCAACAAATAATAATACACAAAACTACACTACAGGTTATCACTCAACTTGCACATAAAAGTCAGTTCAACTATTCACAATTAATACATTTTTGGATGTATGACAAAAACCGACAGTATAATTAGGAAAGAAGACCAGCAGGTAGAAAAAACAACTAAGTTTTTCACGACATAGTGGGGTGTCAGTAATAATGACTTTGAATTCGGGAAGGCTGTTCCATGTGCGGATGCCTCGTGGTACAGCTGAATTAATGAATGCGTTTGTTGAACCAGTGAGATTTTGAAAATTTTTGCTGTTTGTGGTGCGATGAGGTGACCGATTGGGCGGTTTAAAGGGGCGATGCAAAAATGTTCGTACTTTGCGCAAATACCGCTTAGAACGGATCCCTGACGTTAATGACCAATGAAACACGCGTTCGTTTTTCACCCCACGCAATAGAAGTCCCAGAAAAAAAATTAAAGAAAAACGAGCAGCGTTCACCCCTCAACTCGCAGCCAGATTAAGCGGCCACGATCTGGAATCGATTATATGCCGCCAATGTTGATCATAGCCACGCGCTGGTGTTGGCAAAGCACAGGACACGCGCTGAGTTCCAGGCATTGCTATGGCTCGGCTATTGTCGTCGTTGCAGCGATTGGACACGGGCCACTACCCGAATGCTTCTCGAGCTAGTAATTATCTCGAGCCCAAATCGAGTGTCCACGCGATGCTCGGGTCCAATCTATGAACCGCATTCAAATGTCGTCATTGGGGTGTACTTCGACCCCCACGTTACGTCATCAAATTTTGCAGAGAGATTCAATGAAAATGATCGCTTTTGTCCTTAAAATTACACCACAACAAAGGAGTTCCTTGGCCAATGGCGTTGGGTACGAGTATCTTTGAGTCCCACTAGTGCCAGTGAGCTCGTGTAAAGTGAAAAACATTCCAATTGAATATCGTTGCACCGCTCCTTTAAGAAATTATATACGTTTCCATAACAATCGCTGTAATTTAACTTATGTATTATGCACATGAGAAACACGGCGGGACGGACTTCAAGCAAAGGTAATGAGCAATGACGTTTGAGGAGGGAAACAATTGCGTTAAGGGGGATTAACCGCGATTTCTTTGTAGCCTTTTCCTCCGCGCTGGCGCCGAATTTTTCCGGAACAAACGAGTTGCATGCTCGTAGCTGCGCATGCAGGTCGGGCGCTCGGGGTGAGCTCGGGCCACGGGCTGTTCGCCGCCGATCAAGGCGAGCTAGATTTTGTTCGCTCTGCGTCCGCCACTACCGGCAGGGACCGACGGCTGCCACGGAACAGCTGGTGTCTCAGCTGTAGAGAAGAAATTCAGCCAGTGCAGTACACCAGCTAGCCATGGGGTCTTTAACGTATATCACGCAGTAGTGATACACGACCGCAGGCCTGTACGATTCTCATTCGGATCGTCACGGGCAAGGATGGGGAGTGAACCCAAGATCCCTGGATTCTGCAGCCAAGGGATCCTGGGCTTACGAACAAAAACAAAAACAGTGATTGTATATAGAAAACCAACTACGACCAAGATATCGCATGCAGTGAGCACCTGTAGTATATTTCAGGAGAACGCTTACCTGCCTTTTGCGAACGGCAGCATGGAAAGGTGTAGTAGAATATCACAAGGATATACACTCGGGGCCAACTTCTTTTGGCTATGAGAACAAAGCTACGGCCTGCGTGCCCTCTCCTATACTAAGCGCATAATAAAGTCAAAAAATTGTGAGCAAGCTCCCCTTTTGTCTTCGGAAATACCACGGAAAGTTGTCCTCGAATATAAAGCTATTCACAGAACAGTTCAACAGCAGTGAGTGACGATCGCCACGACTCCCGTAGCGGTCGCTGCAAGCATGTGTTTCATTTCTCTCGACAAAAACAGGTTGCCGACCTACTTCAAATTATCTAGAACGTTCACTATTGTCGTCGTGGTTTTAAAACACCTGCATCCGTTCACTCGAAGCTGGTAACTATACATGCCTTGCACCTACGTCACATGATGACGTCGAACACCGGTATCTACCATGCTGGTGGTTGACTCGACGGCCCTTCGCAGCGAGAGCAATGGTAAACTGCGCCGCTATCGGCTGTAGCAATTACCCCGTATCCCGATGATCGTCCGATCGTTTCGTCGGCATGCCCCGCGAGACAGAGTGGCCGTCAAGTTAGAGAAAGTACGAGCGGCAGGAAAGGGATGCGGCCGCGGATTATCGAGTTTGCGGGACGCATTTCATAGCGGCGAATGACGGCACTTTTCTACCGTTGTTTACGTTCGCGCACGCCTTTGCATCGGCTTTTGCTCGTTCGTGGTGTATATGGCCTTTGGTCTTCGTTGCATAACGCCGTTTTCACGCTTCGAGCGTACCTTCAGGGCTCCCGGCCGAATCCGGGCGAGTGTCGCGCCGCGAGCCCGCCCCGACGGCGATCGGTCGGTGGCGGTCCCCGTGTGCAAGCTCGCCGAGCCGCCGCCGCCGGGTCATCGGTTCGTGCCGTCCGCGATACGATAACCTTTGCAAGGAGCGAAAGTATGCATGCGAGCCGGAGAAAACATATCATAATATAAACCCTGAAACAATGAGATTTTCTTGTTTCAGGGTTAAGTTATGACGGTAACATTGCGTTGTTTACCAGTATTTCGCAAAATCGTAACAACGTTTCTACAAGCGACTCCTAGAGCCGCTCGTCAAATTATGAAGCGCGCAATTAAGCTTTTTCTTTTTTTTGACGACACGGCATCTCTTCGCGTCAAAACTTCGTCGGCGGCATTTCGAAACTTTCTGCTCGTAGCGCGATCGCACCAATGCCGAAAAATTCCGCACGTACTAGATAAACGTCATCATCGTAAGCTCAGCACGTTTGTCACGGTACCTTTGTTCACGGTACCTTTGTTGAAAATATGGTGCATGTTAGCGCATGTCCGGGCCGTTAGCTGCATCCTACGCCTTGGTAAGCGCATCCGCGCGGCGTGAAGTCAACCACCAGTATGGTGCAGGGCCCCGTCCACGGCCCGTCCTTCCCTAGATGTTCCCTAGCGTGACCTCACTTGCAAGGCATGTATAAACGTGGTTAGAAGATACCGGCGTTTCCCTACAAAGGGGGAATTCTAGGTCACGTGACCAACAGGGTAGGGACTTTGGGGAAACAAAGCACCTAGCATCCGGCAATATTACTGCTATGGCTCCTGCAGCTAGTCCTCGTCGAACTCCTCGAAAAGCTTCGAGCGGTCGCGGTACACACGCTGCCGTCCCATCGTCCCAACTCTTCAGATATACACGCGCTATCTTCGATGTCGGTGTTGCATCACAGTTGACATTGCATTCATTATCATTGCAAATCCGTTCGCAAATCAGTTGTCAGACAGTCGGGTAGTCGGTCCGCTGGACGACTCGGTGGGTCGGCTGGACTACGGCAGAGAAAACGAACAGTGAAAGTCAGTTGATGACAAGAGCGGCAAACGTGCGTCGCAAGCATAGAGTTATTAGGGAGTTTTAGAAAGACTTACACAATTTTAGCGCACGCTAGCGCTACATTAAGCGCTTGCGTTAGCGCACGCTATAGACTAAAGGGAGTTTTAGAATAGCGTTCTTACCCGGCGACGCAAAAACCCAAGCATCTTGCGCTTGCAACGCCACCAAGATGCAGTCACCATTTTTATTTCACGCGCAAAATACTGTGACTCGAAATTAAAAAAATTCTTTTGGTTTAGAGAAACATTTTATATTAGTTTAGGAGAATGCGATGCGAGCGGTCGACCGGTCCTATTCGCTTGCGACGTCTCGGCAAGAGAGGTCTCGTGTACTGACCTTCGCACACGTATGTACCCGCCGTTTACCTTCGCTGAGAAATGTTCACGCGTAGCAAGCAGCAAGTTGCCGGTGATCATTGCCCACCTTGCTGGGTCTTCCAAACCGTTTGTGACGTGCATTTCCCGTAGAAGTGCAATGTCCTTCTGTATTGAAAATTGCGGTCTCGAGGACGCCGCCGACGTTGCGCTCACCACGACCGCCAAAGCGGCCAAAAGCAGCTGCAGCCGGTGTCCCGGGAGCCGCCATTTTCTGTGCTCACAATGCCTTGCAGTTCGACGACGGAGCCATGGAGTTCCCGGTCGCAGATTTCGAGCGCGAGGATCTCGTAGCACAGAGCATCAGAGAGCCATTTCTCGGGGAACCTGGACGTCAGCGTACAGCTTTTGCAGCGGCGAGGACTCGAAACACAGTTGTTTGCTCGTGAGAAGTGTGTTTCGGCGGCTCGCCACAGGGGGCGCCAGTCACGTGGCTTTCCTCTGATCCGTTGTGTGCCGCACCACCTTTACCATTTCGGTGGCCGCTTCTTGTGGCCATTTGCCCGGCTTTTTTCAGTGTATAGGAGGCCCCGAAGGATCTCGCGAAGATTTTTGCGTACCCACGCGATTTCCGAAATATCGCGCACGCTAAAATAGCGCACGCAAAAGCGCAAACCGTGGTTAGCGTTCGACGCATGCGCAGGGACGATGACGACGAATCTTTGCGTACGGAATCCTTTCCGTACGGTACTTTAAATTTCCCTATCATAACGTACGCTTCAGGTTCAACCGGCGCTAGTATCTATTGGACTTCCGGTCTCAAATTGAAGCAGACAGCAACCAGTCCACTTTTGCAGTGCTCCCGTGCATTCGTATGTGGAAACGCGCTTGCATTTTGTCTAGGAACACCGAAAGAGCAGGACACAGGGGGGACGGGGGACGACATACACTTTCTTTCAACTAGCAACGGTGCCATAAAGCCACAGCGACTTTTTTTTTTCGGAAGCACAACCCACAGTGTGGAGTGGGATGTGATTCCAAAAAGATCGCTGTGGCCTTATTGTATACCGTTGCTAGTTGAAAAAAAAACTGTACCTCGTCTTTCGCGCCACCTGTGTTTTATTTTTTTGGTCCACCTCAACACAACCAACACTTTCGTCAGCCTACATCGCATCTTGATTTTTCGCCTGAGAAGGAGAATTATACCTTTGCTTTAGTTACAGTATTTTTTCGATCAGTGAACGATGTATTGCTTCCTAGTATTGCGGGCAACGTCCTACTGTTCCACGACAAGTGAGTAAAGAGAAGCGGTGAACCTAAACAAGAATAACAGTATAAAAGAATGTAGGACTCGTTCAAGGAGCGCCAACATCTTGATGACGTTAAGACTGATACTATGCGATATTTGCATGCCACTAAATTACCCTCATTTACAAGCGGTTAGAACGCGTAACACAATAAAAGTGAGTGCACTATAAAAAAAAGTGTTTCCTTTTAATATTGTGCTGAATTTATCGGGCGGCAAGAACTTTTCCGGCTTTACCCCATTTGAAAAAGTTTTCGAGCTTGCAGATATCAGTTTTTAACGCTAAAACGAACTCACCTTTCTACTCACACATGAGCAGCAGAATGATTAAAACGAATGTTATGTATAGCCAATTGCACTGATTACTTCGCTTTATTTTGGTCGTCTACATGCACAGCTAGGTTCTGACCCAGCGTTGGCGCGGAGTAATTGACGTCTCGCTTGATTTTTGAGACGCCCTTTATTGCTTTGGGACGTAAACCCCTTCGTAAACGCGCTGATGAAGTGTTCCAGCTTACAGTGTCGGACAGTCTACATAAATACATGTGCGAAGCCATTTTAGCACCGTTCTTAATGCGATGAATTTGAAAAAAAAAACGCGCTGTCCAATATTTTCGTTTGCGTGACTGAGAAATGTTCCACGCTATCTAGCACGTTCACATTATTCGTGATATTCGCCCTTGTAATAAAGCGCAAGAAAAAAATGCGCTCGCTTTTTTCCACAGAAATGCATTACTGGAAGTCGATTTCATACTGGTTGCCATCTGCGTGAGTTTGAAACCGCACACTAGGGCCGGTTGATCCTCTAGCGTACATATAAGAACTATATATTGTCGCAAACAACGAGAACAACGAATCCATAAAGAAATACCTTTCCCAGATCCAAGCTCCGCGGCAAACTTCGGCTGTTGTGGTGACATATTAAATGCCTCAAAATATGTTTTAAATGTAATTTCTCTTTTTTTAAGGTTGTGGTTGTACGGCCGCATTAATTTGACGGTGTTGGCTGTTTTTCCGCTCGTATTCGCGGTACAAATGTAGCGTCTGTGCGGGAGTAACGCAATTCGTTCTAGGCTGCAAATGAATGACCCTTCCGCAAACGTAACTCGTAATAAAGAAAAAAAACAAGAAGCAGACATTTTTATATTTTCGGAGACATGCCTCTGCGAGGTCTAGGTTTATATATTTGTGATGCGACCAAGTAGCGTTCTGGTGCTTTTAATATATAGATAAAGTCACGCGCCATCTCGTGTCTACTTCTTGTCTTTTTTCGACTTGTGCACACATAATTTATATATTTTTTTTAAGTGCCTTTTTTTACACAAATTGAAAGTGTCATTTGTAGTTGAGGAACGGACTTTGAGGGCTTAGTTTGGATGAACCTATAGCAACTCGGGATAAAAATATCAAAACGCAAATCCGGCCGTTTAGTCGGAAAGTCTGCCTTAAAATGCTTAAATTTAATAATTTCATCCTAGAAGTTCGAAGTTTTTCCGGATAGCATTTAAGTTTTTGGTCTGATGTTTTTTCAATGTGTTCCAACAGAACTAGATTGGTCCTCTTTCAGGCTAATTTATATGTATTTGTGTTCAAATTCCTTTAAAACAATTTCACATCGAAGCAATATCTTGAAGCTTGATTGAGTACGCAAGAAACGTAATTCAGAAAAAACAAGGGTTATTTTGAAATTGAATTTGTTATGAAAATTTTCCTCAATCCAGTTGAGATTACTTTCCACGATTATAAGTTTTCAAGAGCTAACTAATTGTTCTAAGTATCGAATATCATTTCAGCTGTAGCAGACGACGCACACTCGTACCACCTTTGCTTGTATAGATAAGCAGTTTTAAGGGACGTTCCCGAAGAGGATACGGATGGCGCCATTAATCCTCGTTACAATGTTGCCAACTTACGGCATTTCAATACCAATATATTGCTGCGTTGTCGTTAGAGCTGCCTAACGCGACCTTCGGGAATCGGCAAATAATTCTTTCCACATTATTTGCCTGACGCGGGAGGTGTCTCACGTTGCGGCCGGTCGCGTGATTGACGTCGGTTCTGGAACGTGCTGCCTAATCGCAAGGTGAGGAGGTTTTTCGCCACCGCTACGCTCTCTATTGATTACTATGCGAAGTTGCGATTTCAGAATACAGCTGCGCTATACATAGGTTGCACTGACGTAATTTGGTCCTCCTTTCTGGTGGCCGAACTTCCTCGAGCTTAGCCTTTACTGTGCATATTCTACGAGCAGTACACGAGCGTCGCGAGCGAGCGGAAACGAGTGAGCACAGCTTCATTATACTTCGTTTCACTTCATCTGCGAGCGAAGCCAAAGCTGGAAGCGCGAGACCAGCGCTTTTTGCGTTTCTGCCCAGCTCGCGCGCTCGAGCAAAGCCTGAAGGCACGGAGCTTTCGTGGTCGCGCTTCGAGCTTTGCCTTCGCTCGCACATAAGGTGAAACGAAGTATAACAGCAGGTTTTGGCCACCAGAAAGGAGTAAGGATATGACGTCACGTGCAACCCATGTATTCATTTCTGCGTTAGGATGCGGCGTGACGTAGTGAGATAGTGTGAGCAGCTACGCTTCGCCATTCGGGAGCCAGCTGCGCGAGCCGACTGCCACCTGCTATCGCAAGCTCTCGTGAGTTATAGTCCAGCAGCTTGCGCTCCAGTTCACTTAGGTAGTTACAATGACTCCCATTGGAGTGCTTCTACAGGACTATTTTTTTCTTTCCAAACAGGTTCTTCTCTTTCTCCCGTTCACCTCTTGACGTTGAGCCAAGGCGTCAGGCGGCGGGTCACACGATCCGGGGTTCGATTCTTGCGATGCCTTTTTGATAAACCTAATTAATTACAACTAATTATGCTTAATTACGACACGGTTATTTTTAACTGAGTATTCCTTCCTATACTTACGAGTTGCCTAAAATGGGCATTCTATACTTATGCATAGTATATATGCTATGACCTTCGTGTGGTATATATGTTGCCTCGGCCTTTATGGAACGTTTTTTCCGTTACACACACGTGTGCGGTTTCTGCATAAAATCCAGCTTTTAAGCGCATTCTGCGTTGAAAACATGTATAACAAATACCCGCTTCAACAATGAGAATCCGTAGTTTGTTCGAGAATCTTAGTTTTCTTTCATAAATGCCAGCTCAGCACCGTGTATTGGAATAGCACAAGGACAGGACTAGAGCTATATGTGTCACACATGCATCAATTCAACAGCTGTGACTCGCTGCTCTCGCCTGCCACGTCTCCTATTGTGGTTAGAGGCAAGCCACTGGTATAACTTAGTTAATAAAAGCGAGCTACACATCTGCACTGCACGCGCACGCATAGCGTTTGTGGGTACATAGCCGTCCTAGTTTTGAAACATTCGTGGCAATCACAAGTGAAGCGAATGCTGATTGCACAGTCAGAACAAACTCAGGGATTCTGGTGTAGTTAACACGGTTCTCGGAGCGCGTTACCTGAATATTAAAAATAATTGTGACACAATTTTACCTCTTATTTCGGCAAAAAGCGTATGGCAGCAATTTTTTTTCTTCAAATTGTTCGGCATAGCTTTGTTCTTAGCTATGCTCTGTTTCACCTTATGATGTACCGCAGGAAAGGTTACCAGCGCGAGCTTCTTGCTCTAGGGCACATCTCGGCGGTACAAGCTCTCGTGCGTCAAGAGCAGCTCCAAATGCTATGAACTCGCGCTTCTAGCCTTCTCTGCAGTACGACATAAGGTGAAACGGAGTATAGATCAACCGGTTCTCTCCAACACCATTTGTAAGGCCTGCGTACTGGTCGAATTTTACCTTAACGTTTGTCACGTAGTGTTAGGTGGGAGCGGAACTGGAGCGTGCGTATAATATAAAACTTTTTCTCGGACTAGGTTCATTTTGATTGAAGCAATGGGCCTGGCAATTTCCAGGAGCACGAGCCACGAACTAAATGCGCTCTATTTGAGTGCGAAGGGGCATTTCACCCAAGCCGAACAGTATGCCCTGTATGAACACAGCGTCTCTCAAATGTTCATGTGTTCATTTTTTCTCTCCTCGCTCACTGCGTCACTTTTATGTGTCTTGTTTTTGGGAAGTGGTTATAAACTTACTGTATCAACGACGACCCGGTTTGAACATGCACGAACACAATATATCTTGGATGTCTAAAAGTGCCGCGTCGCAGCATTCGCCGTTTTTCTGTGCTTGCTCATCCACCGGCTCATCCAAATCAAGGGCAGAAAGTACGCCGTAACGTTTCGCTTCGTCTGGGTGTCTTTGTTGGCGCGTCTTTTGTACTCCGTTTCACCTTATGTTGTACCGCGGAGAAGGCTAGAAGCGCGAGCTCGTAGCGTTGGGAGCTGCTCTTAACGCACAAGAGCTTGTGCCGCCGAGATGTGCGCTAGAGCGAGGAACTCGCGCTTGTAACCTTTCCTGTGGTACATCATAAGGTGAAACAGAGTATAGGCTAGCTAAAGCCCCTCTATCCTGGGAAAAGTGGCGCCATTCATTGTTGTAGAAATGCTTGAGGCACGTGCCGCGCGCCACTTCTGGGAAGAACATGGCGTCTGAAATGTAGCTCAGTGCTGCGCTGTGCCGCCATGATCTTCCCAAGCGCCGCACGTTGCATGTGCCTCGTGTATCGACGCACTTTGCGCTACTTTTGAAACATGAAGGGGCTTTACTTCTATTCTTCGTTTCAGCTTGGGTAGATGCAGGCGATGCTACAAGCGCAAGCTCCGGGCTTTCAGCGTCCCTGCCAAGCACGCGCGCTCGTGCAATGCAAGCACTGTTCAGGGCCACACGCTCGCGCTCGTAGCATCGGCTGCGTCTGGACCCAAGCTGAAACGAAGTATAGCCTGTGTCTGCGCTCGGGCTTGTGGCAAAATAAAGTAGTGTTGGCCCTTTTGATAAAAGCAGACGACAGAGCTTGAAATTGCCTACGCCTTAGTTTTGTTGAAATCCACGAGTTAACGAAGGCGATAATGAAAGGTGCGAATTTTATAGGAACACGTCACTGTGACGCTGTTGTTCGCCTTTATGGTAGTATGCCCCAGCTCAGTAGGACTTCATGGTTTTGTTGGTTGCAGCGATCGACTTTTTGCTGTGATGGCAGTTAGGGGGACACTCACTTCGCGGGTTTCCCGCCGTCGACCTCGCTCCATATCGATGCGGGCAATTTTTGGCACTCCGCGAAAGGACGACGACTATGACACTGCTGCTGGTAACCCTATTTTTGTGTCTTCCTTGATATTCTCAATTAACGAGTAAATCACGTTTTTTTTTCATCTTGTACTCTGCGATACTCACCAGCAGAAAGGCTTCGAAGCTCAACGCGCAAAGGGTCCCCTTCTGGGAGGCCCGAAAATCTACAAAAATGACCTCGGAACAACCGCACTCACCGAGCCCTCCCATCTTGGAAAAAGACGAAGCACATTCTTCGGAATCGTTCAAAGACGAACATGAAATTTTACCAGATGACGCCATCGATGAAACAATCAGCAGCTCCTCGTCGACAATCGTGTCCACCCACGATCTCCACGACAACGACATGCTGTCCGACGACGCTGAGTTCGATATTATTCACGGCAAGAAACGACGTAAGATGTGCCGAAGTTCAGTATTATCATCCAAGAATGAAAACGACCTACCAGTCGGATGCACTGTGTTATGCATCCCCACTAAAAACCACAAGGTAGAATCACTCAAGCAAGCTCAAGCTCACAAAATTCCTAAAGGTGTATCCACACGACGGACCAAATTGCTGGTTTGGTCCGCGGGCCGCGCATCACGTGATCTTACGTCACCGGTTTTCGAGGTCCGCCGGCGGTCCGCGGCCCGCGCTTCTGAGAAATGCCAAGCGACTTTTCTCGCCCGGATTTTGGCGGCGGACCGCGGCGTTTTTAGTATAATTGAACCTCTAAGTCTGGCAACATGCTGACTTTTGTCGTTTTTTATTTGGCACCAACTGTTGAAGACGAAGAAGATGAACCTTTTGTTGTGCGACGATGGCGGCATGGTGCGACGATGCAACTTTTTACTTCATGGCGCTTCATCCAGCATGCCGTTTTCGGTTCACTTAAGTCCTCCTCGTCTTCAATAGCGAACGCCAGGGCCACCGCGGCCAAACGTCTCTCTCGTTCAACTAGAGTCCCTGTTCAACCTCCATCTTTGCTCCTTACAAATAGCCTCAAAGCAGCTCGCTGCATGCGTTTGGAGGAGCTGTGAGGTCGAGGGTTAGACCGGCCCGTTCGCTCTGTCGTCTGCTCTTTTGGTCCGCCGTGTGGATGCTCATTGCAGCCGGACGGCCCGCGGGCCGCGCATCACGTGATCGATCGGTCCGCGGCCCGGTCCGTCGTGTGGATACACCTTAAACAACACTGTACCCGACATGGTCAGTGTGGTTCGCATTAACAAAGCTCGCAACATAGTTGCTGTAGATGCAAACGACCATTCCTCAAAGCGGAGCTTTTCAAGATAAACAAGTTTTCTGCACTCTCCGTGAGAGCTTTTCTACCCAGAGACCGCACAAACAGTTTTGGCTAGGGATGCCGCGAACTTTTTTCGAACCGAAGTTTCGATGATCGAATCAAGCGGTTCGAAAGGTTCGAAAGATTTCGAATTTTCGAACTTTCTATATCGTAAAATTCGACGGCAGTCGAATTTTCGAACTTGTTAAACTAAGAAGTTCGACGCTTTTCGAACCGTCGAACTTATTACGCTAAAAATTTCGATCCCTTTCGAACTTTCGAACTTATTACGTTGCAAAATTCGATGCTTGTCGAACTTTCGAACATGACAGACCAAAAAATTCGATGATTTTCGAACTTTCGAATTTCTTGCACTAAGAAGTTCGAAGCTTTTCGAACTTTCGAACTTCCTACGCCAAGGAATTCGATAATTTTCGAACTTTCGAACTTATTTATCGAGAGAATTCGTAAAGTTTCGAACTATCGAATCCTGAAAAATCAAAAGTTCGACGAACTTCGAACTTTTAGGGTAAAAGTTCGACGTTCGTCGAACTTCGAAAGACCGGCGGACGGTTTCATTTGAAATCAAGTAGTGAGGTACATTCGTAATTTTTTTTTCTCTCGAATTTTTACATGCCGTGCTGCGTTCCTTACGACAGACAATGCCGTTTATTACAATGTTCTGGCACGCTCAGTTTTAAAGAAATAAATTCCCGAAGGGGCGAGGAAGGACGACAGGTTTTTGACGATTGTCGTTTGTGCCATATTTGAAGCGGGCTAAAGCCGAAGCTATTTACGGTTGAGATGTTAAACGTTTTAAGAATGATCTATGTATAGCTTAGGTAAGTGTCGTCTTAAGATGTGATTATTGTTACTCAAGATGAGTTTCGAAGAAATATCCAAACATGTATCTACGGGCAATTATGCTCTAAACTTGGTATTTTGTTTTTCGTCTAAGTTGCTTGAGGTATCGCATTTAAATTAACACCACAGACAGTACATCTGTAACATATCATTGCCATCTGCAGAATACAAAATAATGTATTTATTGTTTTTTCACGTTCAGGAATAATTTTAACTCATGGGGGAAGATTTCTAATATTAATCAAATTCAACACGTCATTATTTTTTATTTTTTTGGCTTTACGTTTTTGAGAAGTTTTTTTTTTTTTTTTTTAGCTTGTACACATTTGAGTAGGAGAAACTTGTTTCGAAGTTCTGAGCTTCTGAATATGCAAGAATACAACACTTCCGGCGGGATTTTTATAGTTTCTTTCTTTTTTTTTCTCCAGCTTTTTATCCCCACATTTATTGTTATGTTTATCTTTCTTTTACCAATGGCACAGTTATTGAGGTCGAAAAGACATAGCTTTGAACTTCGGAACCTCTAAGCATGTGACAAGTAGTGCCTTCTGACAACGAGTTTCCGACAATGACCACCTACGGCGTCTACGCGATCTTTTATGCTGTGAAGAGCGACAGTAGTTATACATACACATAAATAATTTCAGATTAAAATAAGCTCGACCACGCCCTCTTTCCCCGTATTGTTTTCTTTTACAGTCCGAAATATCTGGAAGGAGGCGAAGGGGGGCTAGAGCACCCCCCTCCCCCCGTTTTTTCTCTTCCGACGCCACTTGTATGGTAGAACGCTCCTCGACCTCAAGTTGTGTCGGCTTCTGTGCTTTTTGCGGGGCGTTTCCTCCGTCCCGGAAAATAAACCAAACTTAACTGTATGCCAGCGTCACTCGGGCGGCGTTCGATTGGATTACTACCAGCGTGCAAGGGGTGGGGAGGTAGTTTGCCAAGTCGCTTCAAGGTTTTTCTGAGCCTCAACCTCCTGCCCGCCCCTGGCCGTTTCGAACTGGATGAGTATCGTAAAACAGTGCGTTCGTGTGATCACTACTGCGCTATGCACGTTAAAGACCCCCCCCCCCCCCCGCCCTGGGCTGGTGGTCAAAATTACTGATCTATGGTCACACGTCACTCTGCACTGGCAAATATTCCAGCACATCCGGGACACTCGTCGTCTCATTTAATTGCCTGACCAACTTCGCGGAGTCTAAATATCACACCCCAACTTTTCTAAACCTGATTTCTTGAAAACCAGTGAGTCGTGAAAACGTTATTTCAAACTGAAACTGTGGAGAAACATTAAAACCTGACTTCGAACGTTGAAATCTTGGACTTGAAAAAAATTCAAAATCTTCGAAGTTTTTTTTTTAAATTAGCTTTAAAGGAGAATCGAAACTTTCGAACTTTTCGAACTTTATGCAGAAATAAATTCGAAATCTTCGAATTGTTCGAACTTTATGTCTATAAAAATTCGAAGCGTTCGAATTTTTCGAATTTTATATCCAAAGAATTTCGAAATGTTCGAATTTTTCGAACTTCAGATCCCAAGAAATTCAAATTTTTCGAATATCTCGAATCTTTAAGTTAGGAAAGTTCGAAATCTTCGAATTTATCGAACCTCAAGTAAAAGAATATTCGAAATATTCGAACCCGAAATTTTAGAAACCGTGAAAGCTTCGAACTTTTCGAATTCGAAACTCTACTGTGATCGAAAGTTACGAATTTTTCGAATTCGAACCTCGGTCGGTACGAAAATATCGAAATTTTTCGAATGCGAACCTCAGTTCGCTTCGAAAATATCGAAACCTTTCGAAATCGAACCTTGGGTGGTTCGCGACATCCTAGTTTTGGCGTACTTCGTGACACCGACCCTGATTGTACAGAGGAAGACATAAAGACATACTTGCGATTCTTAGTCGGTATGACAGAAGTCAAATGACTCGAGAAGGCATCGCCCGTTGTGAGAGTAGCATTTGCAGGAAACTTTGCACCTCGACATATCAAAGTGGGTCTCTTGAGGGCCGTAGTAATACCTTACCGAGCGCGCCCCGTACAGTGCTACAAATACCACAAATTCGACCACATGCAGCTGTGTGCAATGGTGACTCCAAATTGTGCTACCGATGTGGACAATGTAATGAAGGCGTGTGCGAATCCGACCCCTACTGTGTGAACTGTCGAGGAAAAGCACGCCTCCAAAGCAACCGAGTGTCCAGTAAAAATAAGGAAGACCGAAGTTACAAAATACAAGTTAGGGAACAACACTAGGTTCCCTGATCCCAAGAAGTGCAGAACAGTCTAAACACAGAATAATCAAGAAAAAACCACGAAGGACACACCTGGTCCTAGTATCTCCCCAGGCATGTGCCACTCCTAACCACGGAGGATTACCCTCCCTTTATAATCTAGAAAAAACATTCCCAAATCCCACAGACGCAAAACCCACAACGTCAACCTCACCCGGAAGATCTCGAAAACCATCCTTCTGGGAGAAACAAAATATTAAAGACATCACTTCACACGCACCTCCCGACTTGAGTTCGACACCCATTCAAGCGTCTGAAATGGTAAATAGCTCTTCATTTAAGGCTTTAATACCTATTGTGTTTATCGCTCTTAGTAAAATATTGTCAACAACATCACCGTCATCAAAACCTCATCGAATGATAGCTGCCATCATTTCTTTAGAATCTATTACTGGAAGGATATTGTCGCGCCTAGAATTAATGACAACGGAACATGAATACCATTTTAAGGTTGTACTTGTATCAGGCCGACAGAGCTAGCTGTACGCGACTAAGGTTCCTCTCCTCCCTTTGAAACTGCTTCAACCGGGGCTGGTCAGGTTGGGTTCAAGACACAAAAATTTCCGGCTGTCGCTAGCAAAGAATCCCAGGGATCGAGCTCCCTCGAGCTCCTCGAGCGGTCCTTTTATACGCGTAGATTTTACTAGTTACTCCATCTGTCGGCCTGTCAGTCAACCGTTTATTTTTTGCAATCTGTTTACTTTTTATCGTCACAATATTTTAGAGTTTTTCCGCGCTTACCTTGCTGGCGCACACAGACTCATAATGACAGCATAAAGCATAGCAGTATCCCTGTTCTGCCTTAATAGCTAAAACACCGATGACAAAAAAGCGAAGAAATATGAGAACCCTACTTTTTTCGCCCATTAAATTCGGTCGGCGACAACAGAGTTTTTTCGCAAGTGTGCACGCGGCTTAAGTGTTTACCGATTTTCTTACTATCTGGCTGCTTCTGAGATTGTACACGAGGCAGCCTTACTAATGAAATTATAATAATTGCTCAACCATAATCATCCTTTTAATGAATCCGCAAAGAAGGCCTTCCCAATGGCAATTCACCCGAGCTGGCGCGTTAACGTCCGTGAATGTTTCTTCTTCCTGCTTTTACAAATACTGTACTCCGTTTTGTTTTCATTCCGACGGCAGCAGACGCTAAATTCCACGGAGCCAATAAACCAGTCCCAAAAGTGCATCGGCATGGCGTTCACCGGGTTCGAACGCTTGATATCACTGATTACTATCGCACAATTAAATGCACCTTGATCCTGCGTTTTTCTGGGGAAGGGGGGGGTATTTTTTTTTTTTGCGTGGTAGGTTTACCGGTGGTATAAACCCCGACAAAGATAACAACTGCCGTGACGATGCATATTTTGTCGCTGCTTTATTTGCTTCCATCGCGTAGTTCCGTCGGCTGTGGGAGGTAAAAACTTCATGCGCTTGGTTAGATAGGGACTAGAGGATCCATTTTATGCTGCGTTGGAAATTTTGGTTGCATGAACCACGAAGATGTCTGAGAGGTACTGTGGATCCCCGGCTGGTTTCTCGGACAAAAACTTGAGCGCGACTTCCGCCACGTCTCTCTTGAGTGTCGTCTTTGATTCCTCGGACAGCAATGGCATAATCGGATTTAGTGAAAGATGCATTTCTGAAAGAAAGAAGAGCATACATGTACTTCAAGGTCTGCAAAGAAGAGCGATAAGTAAAGGCCCGTTTACACTCTTGCAACCGAGTACGACCGAGAAAGACAAGACCGGTTTCTAAGCCTCTTACGACTCCTTAGGACCAGCTCCGCAGCAGCGCACCCGGTCCTAAGACGTCGTACGAGGCTTAAAAACCGGTCTTGTCTCTCTCGGTCGTACTCGGTTGCAAGAGTGTGAACGGGCCTTAAAGCGCAAGAAGACAGTTCGCGAAGGAAAGACGGACTTGTTTGATGAACTGTCAATTCCGCGGCCCTAATCTGGACACTTGGCGAAAAACGTCGGAGAGAAATTCGACGGCTGTGATTGGCCAGCGCCAAGGTCAAGTGTGGCGCCGGTCAATCACGGCCGCCGGATTTCTCGCCGACGTTTTCGCCAAGTGTCCAAATTAGTGCTTCTGGTCGTCTAAAGTGCGCTCCAAACGAAACACTTCAAGAACGCGTGAAGCGACATTTCTCCGCCACATGAGTGCAGCAACCCCCATCGTCCGTCTTCTTTTTCTTTTCTTTTTTTACGTTTGTTTTTGTTTTTCACAGAGGCCTAGAGCATGTTCATAACGTGGGTCCGAAAATCACACGCTCTGTTGGCTGTCAGTCAATAGAGAGCTTTAGTAGAACGCGTTTTCAGGTCACGCTTTTTTGTAGAGGGAGCTCGCGCTGCCACTAATTGGCTTCACGTGACCTATGCACTCATTCAGGTTCCCCGCTAAATTTAACGGAAAAATTGACGCCACGTGGCCTATGCACCAATTCAGTTTCCCCGCTAAATATGGCGAGAAAATTGATGTAACGTGATCTGACATTACGGGATCTGCACACAAATTCGGGTTCCCCACTAAATTTAGCGGAAAAAGTTACGCCACGTAACCTACGCTCCAATTCAGTTTCCTCCTAACCTGCCCGTGTGTGGAACAATAATTGCTATCCCATTAATAGATAAACACACCTGTGGTTTCCACATTTTTATATTTTTTTACTAGTTGACACTACTTCTTTACAATTTTGGTTGTGTATCAAGCAGAAAGAGGACAGGGCTCTTATCTAATCCAGGACAACAGAGGCATTCAATCAGAAAGTCTATCAAGAAAAAGTCTCCAGTAAGCTCAAAGTACAACCCGTTGTGCATTCCTTCGGGCCGTTTGAAGCGTCGCACATCAAACAAAAAAGCAAACCAATCAATCAATTTCGACCCTGCACTCACGGCGGTGTATGTCGAGGACTGCCATTTTGCAAAGGGTCGCCTTATTCCAACGCCGCAGATAGACACGACCTTCTTCACACTAAGTTACATTCTCGAAATTTGACACTTGAAATGTTATTTAGGAGTCAACTCACACAACTTTCCGCCCTTCCATTGGGAAGTAGATTCAACCGTGGCGCCCCTACCGGCTAGGTTGACATCTACACCCACATGAATAACAACATGAACTAATTATTTCTGCTTTTGACGCAGCGCCTGGCTGATGTAGCCGAACGTTCGGCCGGAGCACTTGTTCAATCACTGAAGCTTTCATTGAACATGAATCCCACTCAAACGCTGACGGAGCAGTCATGTCCAATTTGTACCCCACGTTCGATGGGGAAAGGTGACGTGAAGTACTCACGGCACAGGCCTTGTTTTGGGTAAACACCGAGCTCTTGGAAAATAAAGGCATGCTGTACAAATCGCCCATTATAGTTTGATCTCCTCGCGAATAGGCGTGGACATGACAAATGATGCTGCGATGAACAAAAACAACTCACGGATGAATTCGTCTCTATCCATGCTGCATGCGTCTTGAGTTAGCACTTTGCACGTGAGCGGCTTGAGGTTGGCCTTCTGAAGAACGCCCAGCATGTAGGAGGTGAGGCCCGGCCTGTCTTTGATATCCTGGCTTTGCGGAATGAAACGCTCGACAACCTACGCGTTAAGAAAAAGACATTAGATAGTTTTACAATAGGGGGCCCCAAAGCTCTTTGGGAGACCCAAATCGTTGGGCCCCCTGTTCTAAAACTCTCTATTACGAGCAATCCAACCTGCGCATAAAGGCAACATTAACGGGATTATTGATCACACAATGTAGGGAGCACGTTAAGATACAAAAATGACCAACTATTGAAGTAGAACAGGTGATTCGTATTGCACACTTTGGATTATGAAGCGAATTTATCCATGTATTTTTACACGCAGATTCTGAAATCGAGTGGATGAAAAGCAATCATGTTTAAAAATCATGAGCCATTCCACTCTGTGAAGGTGGATGACGAGCGAAGCTGTTCAGCAGGCGACACGGATCAGACAGAGAATTTTGAACAAAGGTCCGAATACATTTATGCACGATCTTCATCGGTAGTGTTCGCCAACCGCCGCCGCTGCTGACATTCTCGTTGCCGTTCCTGCTGTTGCTCTTCGTAGGCGCCTTGCTCTTCGGAAGCCCGGACAATAAGCGGCCCCCCATTACGACGAGAGAAGTGAAATTGAAAATGGAGAACGGCAACTTGTCTTTATGGTTTTTTTTATATACATTCGCGTGGACGACTATCGCCGCCCCGAGAAGCCGGAGGAAACTATAGACACGCGCGACGGGACCGCCGCCCCGGGAAAGCGGAAGTGAACTAGGCACGCAAGCACTTGGAACGACGACAAAGAGAGTTCGCTGCGAGCTTCTGTTGACACACATGAAAGATCCACGGAACCCCAGCCATATACAGCTTCTCTGTAAAAAAGTGCGTCGGTGTTTCCCTAAACATGGTTTGCGTGGACGTTATCAGCTGCCATTGCCTTGCTTCTTAGTGCGTACCTTTTCCAGCATATATCTAGCACCACCAATATTTTTTTATATCGCCAAGAACATGTCGGAGTGACCACCAGCATGGTGCGTTGGTGTGAGTCACGTGAAAGCCATGTTTGACTGGAGAGATTGCAAGCTGGGTTGTCGATATATCTGAGCATAAGAATGGTGTATATAACCCGTCAACCAGCGAGTCGCTTCGGAGATTAAATGGTCCGGCGAATTCTGTTGCCAATTCTCATCCCAGGTGTTGGAGGTATCGTTAATTCGAAGTGCGAAGCTCTTGATCACTTCTGTTGTTTGTTTACGCAATATGTTATTGGTCAGCTTCATCTACGCAGCCTCGAGCGCTTTACACATCGGGTTGCCTGGCAAGTTTAGATTGTCTATCCTCCCTTTATTTTTTTTCTGTAACGTTTTACAGATTACTCTTTCACATTGCAGTACTATTTGAAGGAATATTCACAAAGGGTCTTCGTTTAATTCATTTTTTTATGCATGTACAGTGTGTCTTCATTTTAATTCGAACTTACTTTTTTTAAATCAAAAGGGGTGAAAGTTAGGCCAGTGCCCTCTTGACCATGTATTTTGCAGGCTCGGCGTACATGAGGCGAGGGAATAATCGTCATGGTAAGTTGACTAATTAACTAAAATATCTTAATTTACTTTATAATGATTGATTTTTGCGGTCACATTGCAATTCCAGTATTGATGGCATTTACAACTGGAGGCCAGACAAATTTAAATAACTTGCAAAAAGTAATGTCTTTTTTTTAATATTAAATAATAAATTTTCAATTTTTTTAGGCCGATTTAAAATTGCTCGCCAACAGTGCGCCGCAAGCCCTGCCCACAATGACGCTTATAAGAATGACGTACTCGTTTCACTTATATCGTCACTATCTCGGCAGCATGTCCTTGGTGGGTCCGCAGGCGACACAAGTGACGGTTGACTGAAACGACTACGTCACTCTTCTGAACGTCAGTGTGGGCAGGGCTCGTGGCGCGCTGTTTGCGCGCAATTATAAATCGAGCTAAAACAATTCCAATTTATCACTTAATATTTTAAAAACGATTTCATTTTTTTCAAACCTTTTTAGTGGGTCTGGCCTTTAATAGTAATTGCCGTTAATGCTGGAATTGCAACATAACTCGTAAAACCAATATTTAAAAAGTAAATCAATGTATCTTAGGTAGTTAGCTTACTTACCATGACGTTTATCCCCTCACCTACCGTCCGCCGAGCATAATAAATATATGGTGGAAACAGCACTTTGCTAACTTTCACCCCCTATTATTTTTTATTTCTACAAATTAAAAATTTGCAGAAGCTGTATTGTGAGTGTCATAACGTCTTTTTTCCTTATGTAGTCGCACTTGTCCCTTTCTTTTTTAAAATGTGATCAAATCTAAATATCAGTAGACCTTGTTTTCAAAAGCATACCAACTCTAGCAGGCGACGGAGGTGACCTTGGAAGAGACAGAGCTTACGAGGGCGAGCAGGCGAGAACAGGCGAGCAATTCCGCTACACTCTCTCTCTCTCTCTCTCTCTCTCTCTCAGTGTCACGTGGTAGGTGGAGATGTGGCAAGGCGAAATTTGCAGGGCGCTCCCGGAATTCTTTACTCGCATCGCGCACGGTCTCTTGAGATTTTTGTTTTTTAGTCTTTATTCAACTCATCCTTTGAAAATTATGTACTGATTTAAGTAACTAAAACATTTGACCCAAATCTTATTGGTATTCGAATGTTATGCTTGACAAGCTTTGCAGGGTGAATCGTGTCTTGTCCGTTGTTTTTTACTTGATGCCGTGGTAACTTGTTTTGCAGCGATACCTGTTATGGTCTCTTCCCACCACTGGAAATGACGTCCGTTGTTGAGGTTGTAGTTGTTGATGTGTTAGTTCGTGCTGTAGTTGTTTATGTTGTTGTTGATGTCGTTGTTTGCGTTGTATGGCGTCCGTCATCGACGTTGCCAAATCCTTAAAAAAATCGCCCGCCGCCTGCGGGAATCAAATTTGAGGCCGCTGGGTGCGAAGCGGAATTTTCCGCACTAAATTTAGCGGGAAACTTTTCCTGCTAAATTTTGCGGAAAACTTTCCTGCTAAATTTCGCGGAAAAATTTCCGGCTAGGGTTAGCCGCAGAACGCGCTCCGCTGGAGCTCATGATTCCTTGACCGTTCGTCTCGGCGTTCGAAAAAAGAATCGAGCTACACCACAGCGTGAACAACCCGCTTTAAACTTAAGGTTTTTGTAGTACCCTACGCCCTCAACACGCGCTCTCTGGATAAAAAAAAAGAACAAAAAAAACATTCGATAACAAAGCACAGAAGCTCGTGCCGGAATTCGTGCACTCACACGCTCCCGAATAAAAAAGAAACAAAAGCGTTCGGAACAAAATGGTTTCGAACGCCTTTGTTTACGCACTCCAGGGTGCCCAACGACTTTGCGTGACGTGTCGCATCTATTGCTTGTTCTGTAAATTAACACAGGACTTTTTTTTATCAGTTTTTTATGTGTGTGTGAAACAAATAGGCAATCTTAGGGGGAAAGCACTAGAAAAGGATCGTTGTGACGCAACCCGGATTAATATGGAAAACTTTGATGTGCACTTCGGAGGACACGCGTCACACCGCTGTGGTCGCTTTTGTAGCTAGGAGCGCTTACACCATCGTCGTTGTTACATAAAAGTTCGCAGTGCAAGAACTAAATGAGCAGACCAACTTACGTCCTTGTACTCTTTCCACCGGTCCATCTCCACAATTCTCCTCCAGATCCTGTAGAGACAGATGCGAGCCGACACCACCAGTAAGCAGTCGCCATCCTCGGTCATCAAGTCGGCCACGTTTCGGACAGCCGCCGAGAGGTCTTCCGCCCAGTTCAAGGCAAAGAACGAGTAGACGCGGTCGAACTTGCCGTACTTCTCTACGAGCCTCGAGAAGTCGCTTTCGATGTCGTGTAACTCGTACGTGATCTTCTCGTGCGGGAAGTTTTCCCTTGCGTACTCCACCATTGCTGGAGAGACGTCCGTGGCCACAATCCTGCGGCAGGGCTCGCAGCGCGGCAGCAGGTCTTGCCGCGTGAAGTCGCCCGTCCCACAGCCCACGTCGAGGAACTGCTGCTGACTGGCGTCTTTGGCTGAAGGAATGGACAATTGCAGTAGGTCGAGAGCTTTGACGTTGATCGTTCGCTGGAATTGGTGCGCCTCGATGTAGAGCTTCGGAACAATGGTCGCTACGAGAGGTTGATCGTTGAGAGTGTTGGCGTCGAAAGAAGCAGTGTCCATGTTGCTGCTGAAATTTTCCCTGTTCAAATTAAACAATGAAGTTTGATTGTTGTGCCGGTATGTTTAAGCAATATGTTTAAGCAATATATGAAAAACAGCGCGCGAAAAACAAGGAAGACGGAAGAGAAGTGCGCAGAAAGAGAGGTGACAAAATACGGATGGATATGCCTTTAAGGTTACGGCAGTATCGCTACCTAAGAAAATTACGGGTACGTTATATTCTCAAATCTAAAGGACGTTGAGAGAGACCATCGGAGCGGGAACACATTACCACTTCTCGCTTACGCAAGTTGATAAACCCGTGGGCTGTCTCGCTGTGTGCTAGAGTATGTATCAACGTTCACAATATAAAATGAAAATTGCAAATATACAAGCCCTCGATTTTGGTAAATTTGTGTTTAGAATATAAATAAAAAAGGCCAAACAAAAATGTAATTGCCCATTTTCCGCGTCCAAAATTTAATACTTTCAAAAGTGGAATTCAGACATTAATTAATCTCATAACGTAAATGATAGTTTTACAAGAACAATACACTTTAGTTATCTTTAAATCCTCGTTGGCGCTGGGTTTCTTACCTTGAGACGTTGTTGTGTATTTTATAAAACACGGTTCAAACAAAAAATCCAATAAATCTAAAAATGATACTGTATCTGAAGTGCATTAGAACCAGTGACTATGGCTTGAAGTTTTCAACTTTCTAGTTAGTCGCTTTCCCAGTGTGCTATATTTGACTGTAGAATAAACCGGTGTTCTCATGTAACGAACTATTCTTTAAAACGTAAAATAAAATATCATGTCAATTGCCAGAATCTACGGCGTTCAGAATCTGCGCCATTAATTGTACTGAAACCAGGGTGGGAAAAAATCATTATGTTTTTTTAAAAATCAAGTACGTCAGATTTAATTAATTTCAACAAATTTATTTGATTTAAATCAAACCTACAATATTTAAATCACTTCAGATAGAAAATAGTGACTTTTCTATTGATAAATCTGCTGTTTTGTAAAGGCTGCCTGGTTTAAATCTTTGCTGCTTGATCCTGCTTTGCTTTAAATACTAAATAAATGTCCATGGGAAGCAGACACTCACAGACAAAAGGTTAATAGAAAATTTGTCAGCATTATTTTGGAGAAAAGTGTTTCATTCAAATCACCATAGCCAAATCGGTGCGATTTAAATCGGTATTAATATCACGATTTAATTCGTTTTGATTTTTATTCTCCATGCTGACGGAAACCTACTTGCATTTTTTATCTAGGGCAAAGACTCTGATGGGTAACTTACTTGTTTACACACTCAGGTCTTTTGCGGATGTCTAAAATGTGCATCGTTCTTTGTGCAAAAAGAAGAAAAAAAAGATATATTTGATGTTTTGGTGTAGACTGAGTACGGTCGGCTTGCTGTGCCTTTTCAGGTATGGAGACACTGGTTTAGGCTATTTGAGAAATTTAGCCAATGCTGTATGACTGCTTGCCTAGGATACATCAGGTAGTAGTAACACACGACTGTACGCCGGTACGGTGCCCATCCAGATCGAATCGGACGGGGGTGGGGATTGAACCCAAGATCCCTGCGTTCTGCAGCACGTACTTTCACTGAGCCTGCTTGGAGCTGCGGAAGCTAACACGCCTCGGCTACCAATGTCCCCGTTACAAAACACGTCCAAGTCACCGCGGTCTCAGGTTTCAGCCTACATTGGCCCCTGAGATGTGCTGACCAGAATACAGTAATATGAGTACGAACGGCTCTACTTGGAAGAGTCAATGGAAATTGACAGAATAAATATTTTTTTCAACTTTACGCTTTCTTGGTGTAAGAAAATAAGATGGTGATACTCACAACGTCAGTAGTTCAGGCTTAATGTAGATTGTTCACCCGCAGGTTTTTGCGTATACTCTCTCCTGTTCGTGGAAACAGCCACTTGTGTGGCTCGGATTACGCTTCATCAAACGAAGGTATATGATTTTTTTTTTACTGTTACTGCACGAAGTTGAAAGGTGCATCTGTATCCTGGGGATAATGCTGGCACGTGTATGCTGACGTTCACTTTTTTTTCTTTTTTATTTACTTCAAATCTAGGTATCTTAGTTGTTTTGGTTTTTTTTTAACCAAATTACAGTTGTGTTTTTAGGTAAATTGTACACGTTGCGCTCACGAAAGCTGGCTTAGCCTCGCTCAAAACACGGCGTCACAAAAGCCATGCTGCGAATCCCCGGTTTGTTAAAGCTGCCTCTTTCTTAATGTTAAAATGAGTATTGCGGGAATGGCCTCCCCCATTCCGTTTCAACTCCATTCCTTTCAACTCCTCAAAATGGAGACACTGGGCTTATTCCCACTCCTGGAATGGCTGAACTCCTCCATTCCATTCCTCTAACTCCTAAACGTGAAAAAGGACCAGTGACAGCCACATTCTGTACTGAAAAAAGCGGCATAAAGCTGCTGACATCAAATGCGGCGATGACTGAAAAAGTATGCAAATGCTTCCTCAAAGCACTCAATCTACTAAGCCAAACGGTGGTCGCACAAAGCGTTTCGTGGCCCTTGGTGCCACTGCAGACATCGATCGCGCGACGAAGCGTAAAAAGCTTGGGAGGCGCAACAGTCGCTTAAACTTAAAACCACCGATTTTCTTCGCAAACGGACCATCCATCGCAGATACATGGTTAAAGCGTTTTGTGTTTGATAAGGCCTTCAAAATGTCTAGTTCGTGCGTGGCGCAAGAAGCTATCTTGCTCTCTGCTTCGAGTACTTGCTTAACAGCACCGCTAGTACGCTGCTGCAGGCGACGCCGCGTATACCTTCCCCAAATGACTGCGGCAAGAACAGAAAACCGCTGACAAAGTGCAATCGGTACACGGCGCCGGCACAAGCAACTGTAACACCATAATGAGGAACCTGTCTTACCGCTCATTCACACTGGAAGCGGATCCGCGTTCTCAAAGCGGTTGCAAACGCGGTTGTATAAAGATCCAGTACAATGGACCTTTTCCGAGAAGCGTTCTGCGCACGCGCGAGCGCCCGATGCCAAGCGGCGGAAGTTGGCACCAAAAATCGAGGAAATTCGGAAGGAGGCTGTGGATCAGCGAGTAGCAAACGTAATTGCAGCATACATATAATTGTGTTACGCAAAAAAAGAAAGCGGACGGAAAGAATAACACGACGTTTAAGTGGACGCCATGGATGCCCCACTTGGACGGCGCGTTGGGCACGCCCCGCTGCTCAGAGAACGAAGAAACTGGTAGCGTAGCTCCCATTATCGATTGGTAGCGCAGGTAGGTCCCTTCCTCGATTTTTAGTTCGTGCAGCCACCGCCTGGTGCCGTCGGTATGTGAAAAAGGTCCATTGCACGCGCACTTGATGTCATCGAGGGCGCGTGCAATTGTACTGGATCTTTATACAACCATAGATACAACCGCGTTCGCAACCGCTTTGAGAACGCGGATCCGCTTCCAGTGTGAATGAGGGGTTAGAACGTAAACTTTTACGTTTACTGTACGATTCTTACGATTTCTTAACATATTCATTCCAATTCTTTATACGTGTTCCGCAAAAACACTATAGAAGATCGTCTTCATTAAAAACAGGAGTCGAACCGGTCATTATTCCAGTTAGGTTCGGAAAGGGATTCAGTAACTTTGCATCTTCTTCCGGTTCGGTTCTGGTTCAGTAATGCTTTTGAAATAACGGTTTGGTTACCTGTTTCACCAAGCGCAAACCAATAAAAGCCGTCCCCCCCCCCCAAAAAAAAAAACTCACAGCTTTCAGTCGTTAACACGGAAAGAGGAGATCAACACGCATGTGACATGTTTTATGCATGTTTTATGTATGTGACATGCATGTTCATGTATGTGACATGCATGTTGAATGCATGTGAAATGCATAAAACAAAAGGTAATCAGAAGCTGTGCTGCGGAAACGAGGAGCGCAAAACAGATGTCCGCTTAATTTCGTTTTGTGCATCTTGAATTTTTGACGCAAACACCGTTTTATGTAAATTACGTGGTTATGCAGGTGCTTCGAAACTACCCAAGTACAGTGCCCACATGTGAAGTCAAAAGAGAATTTTAGGAAACCGTTTTTACCCATCCGATTCGGTACGGTGGACCCTCCGGTACGCATTGCGCATGCGCTAAGGCAGAAGAATCGCATTTGCGCAGTTCGTATCGTAACGTATCGGATGTGGAAACACGGTCCCTTAAAACTCTCTAATGAGGCACGCACGGTTACACCGGGACGATAGTAAGCACTGTATACTCGCAAACTGCTTGCAAAAAACAAATTAATCGTTAGTTGTTTACACAGCAGCGGTTTAGTCTGCCAGAGTATGACGACATTGTTGCCCACTGTAGATGAGGGATTTAGCCAGTGAAGTACGACTGCTTGCCTGGGGTCTTTACGGGCTCACATAGTACTGAAACACGACCGCACGCCGGTACGATGCTCATCCTGATCGCAACGGCAAACTCCCCACGATGCACGCCCGAACGATTTGCTCGAACTACTAAGTTGAAGAGAAAGGCAGAGAAGGCCAATCGTAACACGATTCAAACAAAGCAAAAAATGTAAAAAATACCACGTGCAATTTGCTGTTTCTAGAAAACGCACAAAACAAAAGTTCAAGCAGTGTCCAGAACAATGGGCGACTGGCGACCGGCGCCGCAACGTCACGCTTCTCGCGGCTTCACCTCTTGGCGCCTTCAGATTTCGCCACAGCGGAACAAACGCGCCGACTGCCGTCAACTTTTATTTTTATTTTGGTGTTTATGTTCGCTTTCTCCTTGAGGAATATCGCTTAGCAGCATGAAAAGAAAACATACACACACAGGCAAGAATAGCTCTTTAGTTAGATATATCCCGTTTCACTACGATAGACGCTACGACCTACACGAGCCAATCCGTATAGTTCATAGCTTGCTCGAGACTTCGCGCTGCCCTCGTCACTTCGCCCAACCGGAAGGACACGTGACACCCTCCGAGCTATGAAATGGCTCCGGTGGCTCGCAGCGTCCTTTGCAATCCATAGTAAGGTGAAACAAAGTATAGAACTCAACGCCTCCTCGCCGAAGCCAATTCGTGCTGCACACGTGAAATATTTGCTTCATTATTGCTGAGCTGCCTCCATGTTGTCGCTGCCGTTTGTTTAGTCAAAACTAAGCCTGCTGACGCCGCCGTCACGAATATTAAATTGGCTTCCCGCCGCCACCCACAAGAAGGCGCGGCTCCCATTTTATTACGCCAAACCGTTTCCCATGAACCGGTGACCGCCACATGAAATTACGGTTCCGTTCCTGTTCGGGTTCAATAGAAAGGTTTAGGGAACCGTTGTTGCATATCCGATACGGTACGATAGGCCCTCCGATACGAACTGCGCATGTGAGAGTCTTCTGCGGCAGCGCATGCGCAGTTCGTATCGGAGGGCCTATCGTAACGTGTAACGGAACTCTATAATATCAAATTCCAAATTTCGGTTACAGTTTTTTTTTATTTGGGGGGGGGGGGGGGTTAGTTGAAAATAACGGTTTTGCTACGGTTTTCGGTTCGGGTTCGGTTCGACACTCAGGGTAAAAGCTACAGTCTAATCGCGCATGATTACAACATCCGCTTTGTTGCGTCTCACGGCGCAATGAACACTTTGCCTGTCTACAACTATTCAGAATGATTTCTTCACTTAGCGCGCGCCAATTTTATCCTCGAAGGACGATAAGCCAGTGAAACAATCAAGCCGTCAGTCCCCACCAGCGCAATGATGCTGGTTCAAGAGCCACTTACCATGTGCTAGCAAATTGCCCCATCAGCCCGTATGCCCTAGATCAGGGGTGCGCAACATACGGCCCGCGGTCCGCATGCGGCCCGCGGGCACTTTATGTGGCCCGCGGCCCAGCTGAGCGCAAAAACCGCTCACCGTGTCATGCAATGCACTGCGGCCGTTGACTTGGCAGAAGGCATTCGAACCCTTTGACCTACTTTTCTCAGAGTCCTCTTTTCCGGGGGAAACTCCGCGTCCTCAGTTCAAATATTCCCTCTCCGCTAGACCCCCAGAAAACAACAATACAAAAGCCTGTACAGCCATCCAGTGCGTTGTTATGACCCCTAACAGCGTCCCTCCCCTATCCTTGTTCCAGTTCTTCATCCCGTTTCCTCCTCCCTCTCTCCACGGAGGCTCCTGTTGGGACATGATCAGTGCACGACCAACTCTATAATGTGGATCAGTGACAGCTTGTTGCAGATAGAGAAAAGCTAGTCGTGTCACGCTTGGAATATGATTGCACTTCCAAAGAAGAGAAAAATCGACCAGGAGGGCCAGAAATTCAACCAGGAGTGGACATGGAGGTACTGTTTCATTGAGAACGCATCGAAGTGCTTATGTCTTGTGTGTCGAGAATCTCTCGCGGCTCCAAAAGAATACAACATTCGACGCCACTACCAGACCAAACATGCCCGCGACTTCAGCGCTCTTTCGGATTCGGAGAGAAAAACAAAGTCCGAGGACTTAAAACGGAATTTGCTTGCTGAGCAAAGCATTTTTACGAAAGCAAAGACCACATCTGAAGCAGCCACGCGGGCGTCTTTTCAGATATATCGACAGATCGCTCGTTCAGGTCGTTCGTTTACTGATGGCGACTTCATCAAGGGATGTCTTATGATTGCTTCTGAGGAGATGTGCCCGCACAAGAAGTTGGTTTTCCAAAACCTGAGCATATCAAGAATGACGGTACAACGACGTGTGCATGACATTGCCGACGACCAATCAAAACAGCTGGAGAGGAGTTGCAGTCATTTTGTCTACTACTCTCTTGCTTTGAATGAGAGCACAGACATCAAAGACACAGCACAGCTGCTTGTTTTCATCCGTGGTGTGAACAAAAACTTCGAAGTGACTCAGGAGCTGGCAGAGCTTTGCTCAATGCACGGACGGACTACGGGAGAAGAAATCAGCATTTTGGTCAAAGACGTCATCAAGAAGCTCAAGCTATCATGGGAAAAACTCGCAGGTGTCTGCACCGATGGAGCCCCAGTCATGATGGGAAAGAGAAACGGAGCCGTTGCCCTACTTCAAGCGTTCAGTGGTGTAGAACTGAAGCAATATCACTGTGTGCTTCACCAGGAAGCACTCTGTGCCATAGTGATGAAGTTTGACCATGTGATGAAGGTCGTGACTTCGGTTGTCAACTTTATACGTGCTCGGGGATTGAAGCACAGGAAATTTCAAGAGTACCTGAAAGAAATGGACAGTGAGCACATGGACATCCCGTATCACACTGAAGTTCGCTGGCTAAGCCGTGGGAATGTTCTGAGTCGCTTCGTCGCGCTGAAGGCCGACATCATCGCTTTCTTGCAAGAGGAAGGGAAACACATACCAGAGCTGGAGGAAGAACAATGGTCGTGGGATCTGGCATTCCTCACCGATATTTCAAGCCATCTGAACACGCTTAACATAGCTCTCCAAGGAAAAGACCATCTCATTTCGGACATAGTGAGTGCGATCTTCGCGTTCCAAGGAAAGCTGCGCCTCTTCAAATTGCAGCTTGGGGTGGAAGCATAGTTCACTTTCCAACCTGCCAGAAGCTCTTTCCCACCGGCGAAAATCGGAAGACGGTAGCTGCGACGTACGCTCCACAGGTTGAGTACCTGCTCTCGAAGTTCCAGCAAAGATTCAAGGCATTCGAAAGTGAGAAGAGTAACTACGATTTGTTCCGCGATCCGTTTTCTGTCGCACCGGAAGACACAGGTCCGACGCTGCAGCTAGAACTCATCGACCTCCAGTGCTCGCCAGAACTGAAGAGTATGCATCGTGAGTCTCAGCTGCTTGACTTCTACAGAAGCCTTGACAGGAGCAAGTACGGAAACCTTGTGGACCACGCATTGAAGCTTGCATCACTTTTTGGGAGCACGTATGTCTGTGAGCAGACATTCTCACTGATGACCCTCAACAAGAACCGTCTTCGATCTTCTATGACGGACATGACACTGCGAGATGTGCTGAAGACGGCCACCAGTGCGATGATGCCGGATGTTGAAAACCTGTCTGCAGCAAAAAGGTGTAACGTGTCACACTAGGTGCGGCCCGCGCAGTTTCCAATAAACAATTTTTGGCCTGCGTCATTTTTGAGTTGTGCACCCCTGCCCTAGATGATAACCGACGCAGCTCGCATAAGAACCGAGCCCATTCCAGTCCCACTTCATTGTGGCGAAATGCATCTAATTTCATTCCCATTCCGTTCCGGGGTCGCGAAAATGCGGAAGGATTCCGGAATCATTCCAATTCTGGAGGGGCAACTCCGTAACACTAGTTGAAATACACTACTCCATTTCCTGCTGAGCGTCCACTAAATCCTACAGACACCAACAGTGCTTCTCAACGCCACGTCCGAATGTTTGTTTTGGTTTCGAAAATTTATTTGCAGGCACAGAAATAAGAGTTGCAGAGATCTAAAAACGTTGACTGCGTCACGACCGGACCAAATGCGTCCGAAAGCACCTTCTTTTAAAACATTTTGAAACTGCCATCATGGTCTCTTGAAGGGTGTTGCTTTAATGCCAGCTTATCCTGTTAGTCGCTGAAAAGAAGAAGAAACAAAAGCTGGGGATAATAAATTTTGGTCTATCACTGCGACGTCCACGAAGATTCCAACCTGCAAAGTTGCACAGGCATTACTAAAAAATCCTTAATAAATCTCTTTTATTCATGTCAAAAGTGGGCAGATATGAGGACAAAGCGGTGGGAGCCACGTGTGAGCAGGCCTCGAGCACCAATAAAAGTCACGCACGCGCTCTCTGCACCTGTTTCGAATTGCCTCAAAAAATATACAGAACAAACTTGTTCATGTAAGTTATACTGTCAGACAGGTGCCTGGGCTAACGAACCAACCCCTGACTGTAACTAACAATCGCTTGACTCTGATAAAAAACTATAGAGGTAACACTAAAACCCAGATGGAAGTTTCCACTTGGTTGTCGGTACCGATATGACCTAGATTTTTTTGTTGAGTTAGCTAGAACAATCTGGCGAAAGTAAGCAGCACAATAGAAATAATACCCAATTCACACGGCAGCGTAAAGGTACTTTTGGCACAGGTATCTGCAGTAAACGAAGCTGGAGATTGTAATCACACGTCGCATAAAGGTCCCTTTCGCTAAAGGAGGTCCTTTGTTTTTAAACGGAGCTCGCCAAGCTCCCTTTACAGCTACAGGGAGTAGCCTCGGACCCACGAACTCGAAATAAAAATCACAGGTATATAAATATATCTCGTTTAAAGCGTTATAACAAATTGAATATATATAAGTAGCGGATTATGAAATGATTGTGAACACAAATATGATGGAATAATACATTCACGAGGAACGCGTACTCCAGCTATCAGGTAGCAGCGGCGGCACGGGGAAAACAATGTTTGCTAGGAACCCGAATGCGATGGACCACTGCTGAGAGCTTTTTCAAGGTTGTAGACGAGTCGTCCGACTCTCCCGCCCAGGACCTTTTATCCGCTATGGTTCCGGAGTCCTTCGGTCAAGTGAACTCGGGCGGAAGCACTAGTGGCGCCAGCACTAGCGGCACCAGGAAGAAAGGCGCTCGAGTTCACTGGTCAAAATCCGAAACCTAAACCTTTATCCGCCTGTGGGAAAATAACATCGGCGAGCTCCAGCGGCTCGTCGTCATCCATCGCTTTGGATGGCGTGGCTGGCGTAACCGTGAGACTCCGATGTGGTTCGTTTCTGCCGGGCACTATTTTCAGTTAGAACTTTGCGGAAAAATGGGGCTGCTAAACAGAAAAAGGTCGCCCACCTCGCAATGGAAACTCGTAAACGCAGATTATTGGGGGCCAGTGTGGCCAGACGGGTCGGACGTTTTAAAGCAAGAATCATTTAGGTGCGCCCTCAGACTTAGAAAAACAAATAAAGTGCCGCAAAAGCAAATACAAATAATAATTAGATAATTAGATTAAAAAATGTGATATTTCACACACAATAATCAAGAACTGCGCCTCAAACCGATTTCGAGGAATAATTGTTTATCACGTGTTCCTCTCGCGGTTTAGCTGGAATGCAGTCGGCATCAACTCAAAGTGATGACATTTTGACATCGGTCCGCGACTCAGCCCTTGCTGGTTCCATTGAGTATACCGTGTACAGGGAGGCACCGGATTTGTAGTTTTCTATAGAAAAGCCAGCCAACAACGTACTTCAGTATTTAGACCTCCAGCTCAGATTGGTCCCCGGTTTATGTTGGTCGTATGGCAAAGACAAGGCTAAACCAGTACTTCCTTTTGATAGTTGCCATTCAAAGCATGTCAAAGCAGGATTGGTTCGAAACATGATTAACAACGCGGTTCAAAAGTCTTGTTGGCACTCCATTATGACGTCGATTCAAGTTGTGTTTTCCCGGCTAAATGTTGCAAAGTATCCCCAAGAATTTATTTCCAAGCAGCTTTCCTACATTGTTGCAAAAGACAAACAAATTAGGAAAATGCCCGAGCACAAAAAGTTTGTAGTCGTACCGTTTTTTCATACAATTTCACACAATTTAAAAGCAGTCGGTGATAAGTTTGGTTTACGCATGGCGTTTAGCACAGGTGTAGGACAAAATGGTCCCGGTCAGAACGGTCCCGGACAAAATGGTCCAGGAAAATATGGTCCCGGACAGAATGGTCCCGGACAAAAAGGTTCCAAGTGCCAACCCGGACAAAATGGCCCCAGGTGAATTTATCAATACTTTGAGCGCTCTTAATAGGACAAAATGGTTTGGTACTTTTATTTTGACACACGTTGAAGGATAATATCAACATTTTCATTATAATAATTTAATTTTTTTTAAATCCCTCTATCTATATACGTCTATACCATGTAGCTATATTTCTTAAAGGTTCTTGATTTCTACCGATATATTCCACGTGTGTAATCAATAGCTTTCTATCGCCAGAACCCGCTTCCAAATTAGCGCTATCGAGCTTCAAAACGATATTCGGCATGAAAATCATTATCATACACGTACTATAGGTTCTTGACGTGGTTTTTTTTAAATGAACCTGTCGTACCACCGTGTTCTATTTTTCAGAAACTGCATCGCTCTGTCTGAACATTGTATATTAAAGAAATCAAAAATTGAGTTCGCAATTATGAGCGTATTTATTACATAGACCACTTAAGAGACGAGAAGTCGACGCTGCTGAAGCGAAGGCCTAATACGAAAATGTATTCATATGACCCATACCCTCAAAAAGTCGTTCAAGGGACGGAGCCCTTGCACGTACTGTGTGCACAGAGTTACAAGCCGCTACTAATATTCATCAAGAGTAGAAAATACGAAAAAAGACTGCAAACAGCAAATAAATAATGCCACGCTGGGACCATTTTGTCCGGGTTGGCAGTTGGGACCATTCTGTCCGGGACCATTTTGTCCGGGACCATTTTGACCGGGACCATTTTGACCGGATCCCGTTTAGCACAGATAGAAGTTTGAAACGTTTAACTCCGTTCGCTTCCGCCCAGAAAGGTTGTTTAAAAAAACGCAGGGAAAAGTGTGTTACATATGTTTCAGGTTGTGGGATTCCCCTTTAGGGGGTACCACTTAGAAACACAAATAAGGTTCTTCGGGTCCGGATGATGACGTGTTTATTGACTGAAATGCCAACACGCTTAGCTCTTAGACATGAAAAGTTTGGGCGCTGGCTCATTTGCTTGTATCACCCGGTCGGTTTCCCGCGCTGCCGCATTAGACAGATTCACGGAAAGTCGGAGGCCCACAAAGAAAAACCGAGCTCCGTAGAGCCAGGGCCTCCGCCGACGAGAGCCCCTGGCACTCCTTCGGGGCCAGCTTATGTAGACTCGGAGAATGGACGCGCCCAAGGAGGCCACTAGCAGTCACGTCCATTATACCTCTCAAGGGTGTGGCGAAGGCGCGTTCACCCAAAATGGGCAAGGGAGAGCCGGCCCCTTCGGGGAATTCGGCCCCGTGGTTCCTTGTGTCCGGGAGGCCGACGCCATTGGTGACGACGACTCCCACGGCCTGCTCGAAGCTAGACCTAGATAGGAATTAGGGAACCCCAACGTTCCCACAAGGTATAGTCTACAAAATTCCTTTTGATTGTGGTTTGTGCTATATAGGTCAAACGAAGCGTTGTATTAATGATAGACTGGGCGAACATAAACGTTGTGTCAAAAACAAGGATCCATGTTCCGAGGTATCCAAGCATATTCAGGAGTGTAGGAATTGCGTGCCTTTATGGAACTCTACAACCACCATTGTAACAGAAAAAAACGATCACAACCGCCTACTGAAAGAGTCAATCGCAATAACGAAGCATGGGAATGCAGTGAACAAGCCTTCTTTGTCTTTAGATGCGGAATGGAAGCGTTTTCTAAATCTCTAATGGTATTGTTAACATTGTTTTATGTGTGTGCGTGTAGTCTTTTAGCTGACCATTCGCAGTGAATGGTCCAGTGCAATTTGTAGTTTTCCCAGCGTTTTTTTTTTTTTTTTTAATGATGTGTTATCTTTGGTTGCTGTTGGTTTGACCCCATTGTTAGAGGTCCGGTGTCGTGTCTTTTGGGGAGAGAGGAGGTGTCGTGTCTTGTGTGGAGAGAGGTGATGTGAAGAAGGGTTCCCTTTACTTCCTTCTTTTTTCAACCCTATATAAAGGGTTCTTTTCTCAATAAAGGTTTAGCTGGGTTTGAGACGTTCTCCTTCTCTTCCTTGCCGTCGCCTGTCTTTACCTCAGTTTCGGGTTTTTCACTAAAATGTGTAACTCAAAGTGCTCCGCTTATTTATCGTGTGATTCGGAACGCCGTTTACTACAGGTACCTTCAGCTAAGGGACCTAAGCCAAAGGTACCTTTACGCTGTCTTGCGAATTGGGTTTAAGAAAATAGCAGCTTTGAGTAGATATTCTTGAATAGTAAAAAATTGGCAGCGAGCTTTACTTTCAAGGTCCTATATAATGCATGAAATGCGGTAGAACTTTTTCCTGACCGCGCCCATAGGCCATCGAATCAGTGTTCGGAGTTGCCACTACGAAATTGGAATGATTCCGGAGTCATTCCATATTTTCGCAATCCCGGAATGGAATGGAAATGAAATAGGAATGGAAATATACGCCTTTTGCCCGAAATAGAGTGAAAATAGAATGGGCTCGGTTCTTATGGGAGCTGTGTCGATTATCCTCTAGGGCCTACGGGCTGATGGCACAATTCGCTAGCGCATGGTTAAGTAGCTCTTGAAACAGCGTCATTGCACTGGAGATGTCTGACGGGTGACGGCTTGATTGCCTCACAGGCTTACGCTCCTTCGAGGATGAAAATGGCGCGCCCTCAGTGAAGCAACCAAAACTGAATAGTTGCCGACAGACAAGGTGACGTTCCTGGCGCCGTGAGACGCGACTGCTGTAATCGTGCGCGATTAGCATGTAGCTTTTAACCAGTGTGTCGAACCGAACCCAAACCGAAAACCGGAGCCAAACCGTTATTTCAACTGAACAGGAACAAAACTCTAGCCCAAATCAAAAATTTGATATTGAATCCGAACCGGAACGGAACCGTAATTTTATGTGGCGGTGACCGGTTCATTGGAAACGGCTTGGTGCAATAAAAAGTCAGCCGCGCCTTCTTGCGGGTAGCGGCGCCAAGCCCATTAAATATTCGCGACGGTGGCGCCAGTGGCTCAGCTTTGATTAAACCGATTAAACAAACAGCCCAGACTACATGGAGGCACCTAAAAAATTTGGAAACAGAGGTACATTTCACGTTACTAATTGGCGTCGGAGAGCAGTGTTGGGTAAAGTACATCTAAAAGGTATTTCAAGTAAAGTACAAAGTAAATGAGACGTGATGTACTTCAAGTAAAGTAGTAAGTACTCTGAGTGTAATGTACTTGAAGTAAAGTACTATAAATGCAATGTACTTTCAAAGTAAAGTACAAGTATTTTAACACAATCTTTCATGATGCCCTTTCATTCTCCTATACAGTGATTTTTTAACATGTATGCATTGCCCAGGGGTAATCAGGGGTGCATGACCTATATTCAAAAACAGCGGCGAATATTTGATAAAGTCAAGTGGCCACAGAGTAGTTATTTTCACGAAGGGAGCCAAATTCAGAAGTCCCTCTTCTAAATTTGGCGCCGCTTGCACTGGATTCTTGCACCCAAGGGGGTTAAATGTGCTAGGCGAAAGCATGACGTCAGCCCCGTAGCTTCCGCAAGCAGTTTTCTCATAGAGGAGTGTCCTCTCCTTAATGAAAAAATAGTGAGTGTGCAAGCGAGCTGGTGATAATTAATGATAATATGGCACCTGAAATTGGAGTGCGAAACAATTAAGGAACTTTCAAGTAGAAGGGAAAAGGCAAAAAGAGAATGCCTCAAAACATTGTGACATTCTCCTCTATAGTCTTTTTCTTCGACTTGAAGGTTTAAGCTTTCCGCGCCACAGTCTCAGGTGCTACATTATGATTAATGTTGCTCTCGTAATATTTTGAGCCTTCTCGCTTGCGCTGACCGACCGAGAAGTAGCGAGAGTTCAAAAAGCTATGGGAAAGCCGCCCCCAGAACAAAAGGAGCGATGTGTCGTCTGCTCACGTTTCTGGTGAGAGTAGGATATCCCTCCCAGTATTTCTTCGGAATTGACAAAGCATCATTTCGTGATACAAATTTAACAAAACCAAATTTGGGGAATGTACTTTGAAGTCGGGAATTGTACTTTCCTTTGAAAGTACCAGAAAAAATACTTTAAGTAAAGTACAAGTACATACTCAGAGAATGTATTTCAAGTAAAGTACAAACTTCCTAAACCTACTTGAAGTAGTACTTTAAGTACAATGTACTTGAAGTACTTCCCAACGCTGTCGGAGAGGGGGCGTACACTTCTATATTTTTTTTCACCTTACCGTGAACCGGAAAGGACGCTACGAGCAGTGTTTGGTACTAACACGTTACAAGTAACGACGTTACTGGTAACGCGTTAGTTTTTTTACTAACGTACTAACGTACTCGTTGGAATCCCAATTGACTAACGAGTAAAGTAATGTCGTTATTGTTTTACGGTACCTCCTATCAAATTACGTTGCCCGTTGATAGTTACTTTTGCTTAAAAATGGCCGCATGATTGTTTGAAAATAAAATCATTTTCCTTGTGTACACTACGTAAAAATGGCCAAGAAATCCCAACAAAGCTACGTGTAAACGGCGTCATTTCAAACTCAGTCGGAAGACTCTTTTAACGTTCCCAGGACCAAGCCCAAAAGGCGCGAGATTATCGCTTCGCGGAACCCCTAATGCCTCGTTCACACTTGCGAACCGGCGGCCGGATCCGCGAGAATTCTGACGCCCGGCGACGAAAGCAGGCAGAATTTCCGGCGGAAAGCAAGATCGCTCTGGGACCAATTTTCAACGCCGGAAAAAAGTTTTCGCTCGCCGCAAGCCAATCAGAGTGCATGGGGGAAGTGGCGCTTGCTGACGTCAGATCCCCGCTGACGAGCTGGCGACGATGGCGACGAGACGCGCGCGGGCAAGGAGGAGGTTTGGGAGCTCTCGTCAGCTCTCGTCTGTTCGGGAAACTGAGAGACGCTGGCGCCGCGCACTCCGCAGACGGCAACAAATGTGAACGGCCCGATCTTTTTTCGGCGAGCGAATCCAGTCGGCGGTGAGTGCGTATTTCGCAAGTGTGAACCAGCCATAAGAGTCCTTGGTGCAGTCTTTGTATAGAAACTGCTAAGATCACCGTCGCCGTACCCTGAGCAGCCGTCTCGCTGGAAAGAGATATCCGTTCAGAAAGCAACAGTCTGCAGCCACTCGAAGGATTTTGCCTAAGCGTACCTAGCTACCCCAACCGGTCCCCTCCTTCTCTTCAAAACAAATAAATTCTCGTTGTGTCAACAACAAAAAGGGTGAACTCTAAGTTTGGAAGCTATGACGTTCCTACGCTTTGAACCAAAACAAGTGTGTTAGCGGTGGCCGAGTGCTGACGTGTCGTTAATTGGAAATGCTACATTGGTTTGTCGAGGAATAAAAAGGCTCGAGGTACACCTAAGCACTTCTTATGAGTTGTGAATGCGAAAGCATGCACGCCGCTCTTCCGCTCCCTTCTTTCGTCTGCGGCGTACTTGCGTCGGCGGTCGAGCGCGCGCGCTGTCCTCGGCGCGCTGACCTTGGGCGTGGAGCGGTGGAGCCGCTGCCTCGCGGACACGCAGCGCCATGGGGTGGCGGTCGTTGAAACTGACGCGCAGCGGCCAATGGGAGCCTCGTCCGACGCGCGCCAGCCAATGGGACCGAAGCCAAAATCCATCAGGCTTTACTCCGCTCCTTTGGGATCGGGAAAACTAGGTGCCGTTTGGCTAGGCTTTTCGCGTGGTTTCATAGCTGGGAGCTGGCTTCACTTGGAGAAAGGATTTAAGGTGCCGTTTGGCGTGGCTTCAAAGCTGATTGATAGACGTGCTGAGCTGCGAAGTTAAGCGCGTGACCAAAAATTGAAAGGAAAAGGATGATTTACATTGAGATGACGAAACACGACGAACACGAATGGGCGCAGACTAACAACTAATTTATTCGTTTCTTTTTCTCCTTTCAATGCGTGAGTTTCCCCATGCGTGAGTTTGGAAAGAATGAAAGCTATGAAATAATGATAAATGTCTTCATAAAGATGTGGACTTGCGATTTTTGTGGTGTTTTTTTTTTCATTTTTCTGATAAACGTTCGTTTTTGTGGTGTGAGAGGGGACCTTGATGCTGGTGCTGGTGTCCGCCTCGTTATGCTATGTGGTGTCTCAGCAGTTCAATTTCCTTTTCGTTCAGTGCAATGGATGGATCACCACATAGCATAACGAGGCGGACACCAGCACCAGCATCAAGGTCCCCTCTCACACCACAAAAACGAACGTTTATCAGAAAGAATGAAAAAACACCACAAAAATCGCAAGTCCACACATCTTTATGAAGACATTTATCATTATTTCATAGCTTTCATTCTTTTCCAAACTCACGCATGGGGAAACTCACGCATTGAAAGGAGAAAAAGAAAAGAATAAACAGTTGTTATACTCGTTTCAGCTTGGGTCCAGACGCAGTCGATGCTACAAGCGCGAGCTCCGGGCTTTCAGCGTCCCTGCCAAGCACGCGCGCTCGTGCAGTGCAAGCACTGTTCAGGGTCACATCATAGCTATGGTCACATGCTCGCGCTTGTAGCATCGACTGCGTCTGGACCCAAGCTGAAACGAAGTATAGTCTGCGCCCATTCGTGTTCGTCGTGTTTCTCCTCATTTCAATGTAAATCATCCTTTTCCTTTCAATTTTTGGTCACGCGTTTAACTTCGCAGCGCAGCACGTCTATCAATGTACAACCAACTAGCCCAAACCCAAGTCCAAGCTTTATTAATCTTCAAAGCTGATGACGTCGGCTCGCTCCATGGGACAGTTAATGCTTTCGCATTAAAAACGTTTATTTTACCGGATTAACTTTGATTACATGAAGTGGTCTATTTTGCCTCCGTTTCGTGGCGTGCATCCGTTCACTCTTTTCAGAGCGGTTTCTTCTTCCCAGGCAGGTGCTATGGGCAAAGTTCAGTCCTCTGAACCGCGCTCGCAAAGCGTCACGTGTTCGAGGATATACATTACACATCCTGCCGACAGTGGATCTTTTATTCACCTGATCAATGCAATGGGAATATCTTTGTTAATATTTCTGGCGTTGTTGAAATTTTGAAATTGTATTATTGTGTGTTGTTTTGAATTGTTTATTTATATTGTTGGTTGATGGCTTGTGCTGTTTGTGTGAGTTTCCAACGTATAAATGTGATCTGTACCCCAATCCTCTGCTGTAATGTTCCGGCGCTGCACAGTACAAACAAATAAATAAATAATCCCTCTGAACAAGTCTATTGTTGCCGAAGTTTATAGAGGCGGTTTATTATAAGCAGCTGTCAAATACTAACAGTGAAACAAAACGTAACGACAAACTAAGGTAAAAGTAAAGTCCGTTAGTGATGGCAAGTAACGACACCAGTATTTCGTTGCATTTGCAAAATGGTAACGGAGCTCCGTAACGCGTTAGCCTTTTTCCAAGCTAACGAGTAACGCTATTTCATTACTTACTGTCGGTAACCGGCACAACACTGGCTACGTGCCACCGGAGCCAATTCATTGCTCGGAGGGTCTCACGTGTCCTTTCGGTTGGGCGGAGCGACGCGGGGAGCGCGAAGTCACGAGACAAACTATAAACTATGGATTGGCTCGTTTAGGAAAAAGCTATTTTTTTGCGTGCGTGTGTGTATTTTCTTTTCTTTCTGCTAAGCAATATTCCTCAAGAAAGGAGAAAACGAACATAAACATCCAAACAAAAATAAAAAGTTGATGGCTGTTGGCGCTTTTGTTCCCCTGTGGCGAAATCTGGAGGCGCCTAGAGGCGAAGCCGCGAGGAGCGCGACACTGCGGCGCAGGTTGCCTGTCACCCAGTGTCCTGGACGCTGCTTGAATAATTTTTTTTTGCGTGTGCGTTTTCTAGAAACAGCAAATCGTGCGTTGTATATTTGTCCTTTTTTTTTTTTTTAGTCGTCTTTTGATTGGCCTTTGCTGTCTTTCTCCTCTTCAACTGAGTCATTCGTTAGGGCGTGCGGCGTGGGTAGTTTGCCATTTCGATCTGGATGAGCATCGTACCGGCGTGCGGTCGTGTATCAGTACTGCATCAGCCCGTAAAGACACCAGGCTAGCAGTCCTACTCCACTGGCTAAATGTCTCGCATACCCTGGGTAAAAATTGTCACTGTGCGTGCTGGCTGATTGACTTCACATGTGAGTACTGTACTTTCGTAGTTTCCAAGTACTCGCATAACCACGTAGTTTTTTTATAAAACGGTGTTTGCGTTAAAAAGTCAAGCTCACAAAACGAAATTAAGCATGTATTCGTTTTGCTGTCCTCGCTTCCGCAGCACGGTTTCTAATGACCTATCTTTTTTATTTATTTTTTTTAAATACAGATGACGCCTTGTTGAACTCGACTTTTTTTGTTAACGACTGGGAGGTGTGGATTTCTTTTCCTGTTTTTAAGAACCTGTTTTAAGCACTTCGCGCTTGGTGGAACCGGTAACCGAACAGTTATTTCAAAAGCATTACTGAACCTGCAGAACTGAACCGGAACCAAATGAAAAGCTACCGAACCAGAACCCGAACCGAACCAGAATATTGACTGGATCGACTCCCGCTTTTAGGTTGTAACCCAGCCGATCTTCTAGTGTTTGCATGAAACACTAATAAAAAATTGGAATGAATATGTAAAGAAATCTCAAGAATCGTACAGCAAACGTAAAAGTTTACGTTCTAAGGCAGGTTCCATACTATGGTGCTGCAGACGCTTGTGCTGGCGCCGTGTACCGATTGCACCTTGTCAGCGGTTTTCTGTTCTTGCCGCAGTCATGTGGGGCAGGTATACGCGGCGTCGCTTCTAACAGCGCACTAGCGGTGCTGTTCTTCAAGTAGTCGAAGCAGAGAGCAAGATAGCGTCTTGCGCCACGCACGAACTAGACACTTTGAAGGCCTTATCAAACAGACAACACGCTACCCATGTATCTGCGGAGGGTATACGGTCTGTTTCTAAAGAAAATCAGTTTTAATTTTTAGCGTTTGCTGCGACTTGCGAGCTTTTTACGCTTGATCGCGCGATCAATGTCTGCAGTGACTCCAAGTGCCACGAAGCGCTTTGGGCAACGACCCTTCGGCTAAGAAGAATAAGGACTTTGAGGAAGCTTTTGCATACTTTTTCAGTCGTCTTCGCGTTTGATGTCAGTAACTTTATAATGCTTTGTTTTTTGTTTTATTTTTTTAAGCAGCACAATGTGGCTGTTAATGACCCTTTTTCCACGTTTAGGAATTAGAGGAATGGAATTGTGGAGTTCAGCCATTCCAGGAGTGGCAATGGGCTCAGTGTCTCCATTTCGAAGAGTTGAAAGGAATGGAATTGTCGGAAATTCTAATTCTCCGGAATTGAGTTGGAATGTAATGGGGGTTCCATAAACAGTTTAGTGAAAAATAGCACGAACGATATTAGTACGGATTAATTGATCCCTAATTTAATTATGCATTTTTGACACTTCTAAATAAAAATCACGGTACTGCTATTATCCTGAAACACAACCGTTAAAATAAAAGCGTGAGGTTAATAAACTTTTCTTAGAAGTGCTGATGTGTTTTGATGTTGTTCTTGTTGTTCTTAACGATCAAAAAAATTATTGGGAGCTCTAATGTTTCTACATCGCCATTATCTATATGGTTATTGTTTAAAAACGGCGATGTCGTTCTCATTAAACAACTTCTTCTTTGGTCGCAATATTATAATTCTTTTTTTCTTTTTTTATTAGCCAAGCTTCCTTCTACTTGCGTTTTTACTTGACACGGCTTTCGCGTCCAGAGTGTTGAAATTTCAAATAAAAAGCAATAAACTCAATCCTGTGAATAAAAACTAGGCAATTAAATCTATACATTAAGCGGCAATCATTCTATCGTTGCAACGTGACTCAATGGTTGTTTCCTTTATTTTTATTTTCAAGTAGCACCGAAGGTATTTCGACATTCCCTTAAACTTACGGGTAAAATAAATACCCCTCCAAGCATGTTTTCTTCATACCTACGTTCAAATATATCTGCCGACAGTTTTTTTTTTTTTACCCGATGTAAACGGAGGGTTTATCGGAGCGTATGGGATGTTTAAAAAACGGTTCTCTAAAACTCTCTAATGTCTGCAGACTGTTTTTTTTTTTTTTTTGTATACGACGCATCGGCGGTGTGATCGCGGCTTTCATCCGCAGCACTTTCAAATTTCTGTTTATAAGATACTTGAACCTCTATGCATTTCTGTTTATGAGATACTTGGATAGCATGCATAGTATACTCAACGTCAGATGCCGCTCAAAAGTTTCTTTGTTGACAACTTGAGGAAGAATATATTATATAGAGCGCGGGTAGCAATAATCTGCCCCTAAACTAATAAAAGCTTTACTTATAACAATTTTTTTCGGTGGTTATTTACTAAATGTTTTAATTATAAAAGAAAAAATTAATACAAATATATCGTTTCCAAGCGTAAAACAATTGATTCATCAAAAAAAAAATCTCTTCGTGTACAGATACAGTGGCACACTTCCGGAGATATTTATTCACTAAGCAATAAAATATCGAAATTAACCATTTATAACTACAATAGTTTACGATATTCGTGACGCCGTCACTTTCACTTAACCAGAGGCATAAATGACGCCGGAATAGAACTTATTTAATATATTCGCAACGCAATTGCTCCTATTCTCATTATAACATTTTTGCTGTATTTCCTTTTCATCGTGTCACTCCTAGACTGTGCGAAGGTTAAACACAGATTGTGGGGGTTTCGATGGAGAAAGAATCCTATTCCCTTCGTACCCATCACGAATCAAAATGGAAGTGGCCAGCGTCTCTTGTTCCACGTTGCTCGTTCTCCTCAGAGTCATGGAGCTTTCGCTGTCGGAAGGGTGGCACTTACATCGCCCATGTCAGCTTATCGGTGAATGGAGCAAAGGGGTGCAAGATGGTGCTGCTACCCCTCATACATCATATTACACACCGCACTGTAGACTAGAATCGCGGGACAGCGCTCGCTTGTCCGATCGTCACAGCTCCTTTTCTAGTCCAAGATACCGTTACCCAAGCATATCACGTGCGCCAGACGTTCAATCCTACCCCCCCCCCCCCCAGACGGCCGTCTTGACACTTTTCTTCATTCTAATCGGGTGAATCAACCGTGAAACAACAATACACGCGGAGGGCACTGCGCATGTTTCGTATTTTTATTAGCGCCAGTACCCCGCAATGCGTATGTTTCGTATTTTGATTTGCGCCACTATTCTGGCGTGGAAAGTTTCAAACATGGCAGCTTGAAGGCCTTTGGAGTAAAGGACGGCCTTTAACTCAAATGTCATATAGGCGGTGTCAGGCGCGCAGGTCAAATGTCATTCGGGCTGAATGACATTTACGATCAACGGAGTTACAACAACTTCGTTAACTCGCCAACTGCCTACTCTCGTCGACAGCGATCACGGATGACTACGAAAATAATAAAAACAGATACTCTTATTTAGGAATTCATTAGTTAGAATAAATTTTAAAACAATTTATGAAGCTCTCTGCTTAATTTAGAGCGACTTTAGCGTCCTTTATACATATATATATATATATATATATATATATATATATATATATATATATATATATATATATATATATATATATACTCGCGGGCACAACAATCACGTCCTCCTTTGTCCCTTCCTGTTTGTACTCGTCACTGCTGCCACTGCTCATCACTGTGCTCTCCGTTCTCCTTCACTTGTGGTTTCATGTTATAACTTAACTTTAAATTTGCAGTGCTTTTTTTATTTATTTTTTTGTATTAAGCTTGGAGGGCCAGCGTCTGGCCCTCCAAGCGATCGGCTTCACTTTTCACCGATGACACGGCAGCTCGGATGGCAGCCAAGCAGCTTTGCTGCTACGCGTGCATACAAAAAAGAAAAGCAACCTGAGTCTCTGGCGGTTCCGAAGGCTCCATCGTCAACACAACTAGAATCGGTAAGGTAAGCAAAGCAGACGAGGAACCAGACAGAGAACAAACTCACAATGGTGAGTTTTCGCGCGGGAACATCATTGTTGTCTTTAGGGCGGCTGGTACCAGCCCGTACCAAGCAAACTTGCTTCGCTAGCAAGAACAACACGTGTAATCGTTAAAAAAAATCCAAATAAACACAACCAATAATATTGTTTACAAAAATAAATGGCAATACATTAGCAATTTTGTTTTATCGAGCCGTTTATTTTTCTAAATGAGTTACCGTTGTCTCCAACAATCCGAAAACTACAATTGCAATGAACATCCCGTAAACGGAATTCGGGATGTTCTCCGACACGTCTGACACCCTAAAGCTTGAACGACCTTTGGGAATCTCGACGTAGGCCTTTGTGCTAAATGGCATTTGAGTTGACCCTTTGACAGGGGCATAAGAATAACGACGTCCAACTCCGGCGACACTAAAATGAAAAAAATAACCGAACCATAATCTGCTTCTATCACAGCCACCGCCAGTGGAACGTTTGCGGATTGTGACTGGCCACTTTTGCGCCGCCTCTGCTCTATATATCCCCATCCTTGCTCTTCCTACTGACAGAACTCTTTCTATATATTATTTGTATCGCGGCACGCCAACCTGTCTGTTTTGTATGGACATCCTTTTAAGCGAGCAAGTTATTCCAAGGTTGCGACGGTTCGAGCTGGAAAGAAGTCGCGAACGCCAGCGGGATCACCCAAACAGCGGCTGTATCAATGCCGTCCAACGGGGGCCGCCATGTTTGACGTGGATTTCGCTCGCTATTGGTGATCCACAAGCGCCCATGGTGCGTGTGGATCGCCACGGGCGGATCCAAACCCCCCCCCCCCCCAAAAAAAAACAAAAAAAAACGGAGTTCTGGATCCGCCCCTGGTACAAGCCTCGCAAAAGCGCTCTCCGTCGCGTTCTGCATCCGCCGGCTTATATGGTCGTTTTTCGTTTCTTTCCGTTCTCAGTCACGTGGGTTCCATATCTGATATGCGGGACGCAAAACGAATATAATAAGACATGTCAACCTGGAATATGCGAGGAAATATATATGTGAGGCAAAACAAGAATGTGTGACAATCATGCATTTCTTGCGAACACCTTACAGCTGCGTGGAGATTCAAACGATGTTTTAACGCATACCAGAAGTGATGACATTCAAAATGGCTGTAGCACCCTTGGGGAAAAGTGTGCGCTGAACGCATTGCGCTCAAACTCTAGTGTGCGTATTCATACTCGCGTGCGAAATAGCTCTTAATTATGTGTGCATTATTGGTAGGAATGCAGCGACGTATAGGGTGCCTAGTCTTGTGGTGCGCTGACAGCGCTAGATTTCTTTGGATGTCTAGTAGCGCCCTCTTCGGTCCGTGCTAAGATGTAACAAAGAATTTTTTTTTCGCGTGTAGCTTATATGTATACAGGGTGTCTCACGTAAGAGTGACAAAAGTTATTACAATTAGCGTATTCCAGGTAAAACGATAATTTTCTCGGGTCCGCATTACTCGTGGTGGCGGACGTCAGAAAATGCGCGATAGTTACTAATTAGTTCGCTAATTAATTACAGTTGACTAATTACTTTTTTAATTGGTGAAAATTTACATGATTCCAATAAGAAACTTGCTGAGCGTCATCGAAAACCACTAAATCAGTCGTTTTCAGAAACATTGAGCGCGTGAGAAGCGTAGTATAGTGCACTAAAGTTACCACTTGTGGAGCATGTAGTACAAGGCTTGGGCTCTCAGAAGAGACGGAAACATCGCGCGGGCGCCTCACCGCAACCGCCAGCCTTGTACCTGCTCCACAAGCGGTAACTTTAGTGCACTGCTGCGCTTCTCACGCGCTCAGTCTTCCTGAAAATGACTGAATTAGTGGTTTTCAATGACGCTCAGCAAGTTTCTAATGGAATCATATGTTTATTTTCACTAATTAGAAAGTTAATTAGTCATTTTTAATTATTTTCGAACTAATTAGTAAGTATCGCGCATTTTCTGACATCCGCCACCACGAGCAATGCGGTCCCAAGAAAATTATTTTGTACCTCGAACACACCAGTTGTAAGAATTTGTGTCACTCTTGCGTCAAACACCCTGTATATATATATTACCTATATAGAAACCTTCGCCTAAAATATACGGAGAAATTGAAAAATTATTTTGAAGGTCGGCTGAGCCGCTTCGCATTCTGCACTTCTCTCGACGTGAAGGGGGAAAAAAAAGTAAGTGAGAAAAACACAAAACTCAAAACAAACTTTATTAGAATACACCTCTAGGTTTCACGACCTGCTCGGTATCTGGATCGCGAGTACGTTTGCCATCCGGACTTCCCCTCTTTGATTTCTAAGGTTTTCAGCGACTTCATTGAAAGCGTGGGCCTTCCCTCCCGTCTTGAGCGCCACGTCCATCAATAGCTTATCGGCCCTTCGGTTAAGGGAAAAGGTGTGAACGGTGATACCCTTGGCGACTAGTTTCGGGAGTTCATCCCTGATATATGGTTCGTGGTTCTCCTCCCCATCTGACAGGAGGAAAATTGTGCCACCCCTTGTAAGCTGCAGCACCTGTCGAGGAATATGCAGGTATCGGAGGGGGGAGGGGGGGGGAACAGTTGAGCAACGATATGTCAACAACGACAACATTTAAAGACGACTCACGTTACTATAATAGAAAGCCCCCGCCCCTCTTCCCTTCCAAGCAGCTTGGAACGTCGCACAGAGCATGCGCACTGCGATGCACCAAGCTGCTCGCGGCACCCAAAGCGTCGAGGCCCCCTATTCTAAAACTGTCTAATGGCAGAGTGCCATCAGAGAGTTTTATACCTTGGTTACGCTAGCGCTCTTAGTTGTCATTAAGCCAACGACCGTTGACTCAATCGCGATCGGCCGGAGTTACACGGCGGCGCCACCTGTCATTAGGCCGCTAACGATCATTCAGTTTAACTGAGATGGCCTACCTCAGTTATACAGTTTAGAACTCCGTGTTTTCGGATAAATCCGAAAAACTCCGAAAAACACCCGCCGGTAAAATTTTGGTCAATTCGGTTTACCGATATCCGAATGTTTATGTGCCAATGCCACCCCCCCCCCGACGCGCGCACGCCCAAAAAAGAGTAAAAAAAAATATAATACTTTTTTTTTTTACAGTTTGAATTAGCACGGAGTCAATGGTCCTCGAAAAATGGCACCATAATTATCTTTCAACTCTCAGACCGTTGTCAAAAGGGGTCCTGCCGCTCGTCTGGCCGAGGTTGATTCAGGGCAACAGGTCATTGTACATTCGGGTTACGGCAAAAGCCACTCTTTTGGTTTCCAGTTTGAGCCATGCGATTTGTGATTTAGAGAAAGGAGAAGGTATGTTTTTGTAACAGTGAAAGCTATGGACCATAGAGATTGTATTAAATAGAGAAAAGGGACAGTTGAAACTCTCTATTACCTCCTTAACCACTCCACCTCGCGCGGCCGCGGGCTAGATTGATGGAACATAGGATAGGATGACTACGAGCTTCGTAGCGACTGCCCCCGGGAGTTTATTGATTTTAAGGTATCGACGTTTATCGAAGCAACACTTGTGTACGACTTTTGTCGTGGGACAAATTAATATTGCCAATGGCAATGGCAAGAACGTCAAATTCAACTGAAGAAATTTTAATCGATACAAGCGCGTTTTATTTGTTATCTGGCACACGTTTACATCCGGTTATTATTTACATATTTATTTTCAATAGGAAACACTGCGAAATTAAACTCCGAATTTCGGAGAATTGGGAATCAAACAAATATAAACTCCGATAAATTCCGAATCTTCGGCAAAAAATAAACTCCGAAAAACACCCTCTGAATTTGACGAAAAATAAACTCCGAAAACACGGAACCCTAGACTTATACTCTCTTTGCCTTATGATGTACCGCAGGAAAGGCTACAAGCGCGAGCTCCTTACTCTGGGGCACATCTCGGCGGCGCAAGCTCTCGTGCATTAAGGGCAGCTGCTAACGCTTTGAGCTCGCACTTTTAGCCTTCGCTGCGGTACAACATAAGATGAAACGGAGTATAACTGATGGGGGTTCGCCCCAGTAGAGCTAAAGATGACGGTGTCCGCCGCATCGCCGCCTATGGCCTGCGCCAGCGAAGCACTTACTCGTATTGCGGAAGATTGGGGGACGTATCTAGAAAGTATCGTAGCAGCAGATACTGTTGGAAGAGGTGTGATTCGGGGCCAGAGCTGCCGCTAGGCTAGAACGACCACGGCCATAGCCTCCTCTATTCTCACAAAGCCTGGCAGTTCGACGACGGAGCCACAGAGCGCCCGGTCGCAGATTTGGAGCGCAAGGATCTGGTAGCACAGAGCATTTCTCGGGGAATCTAGAGTGCCTTCATACACACGCGCACTTTTGCTTGAGTGGTGACATCTCAGCCAGTTTTCCGCCTTATCGTGTGTTTTTTTTGTCTTTTTTATGCATTTTTAAGTGCGCGCAATCCGGTATCACTCAGCAATCTATGCTGCCCTTGAAAGGGCAGCATGAATCGCTTTCTTAACGTATCGAGATAAGATTTTGTGCAGAAGTTGCCATAGATGGTGCACTGCATGTATCCCCACCCCTGCCCGTTTCGATCTGGATGAGCATCATACCGGCATGCGGTCCTGTATCACTACTGCGTGATGCACGTTAAAGACCCCAGGCTAGCGGTTGCAACCGCGCTGGCAAAATAGCTCATCTACAGCTGAGAGACACGTCGCGCGTGGAGGCAGACTAAGTTCAGACTGTATAAACATGCACAGACCAATTTCCTTTTTTTCTAAAAAGAAGAGCTTGCCTGAGTAAGAAGTAACAAATTAGGAACGTGATATTTCTACCTATACAGCGTTCGTCTGCAAACGAAAGGCCTCCGAGTATTTCAACCGCAAACAGATGACGGCAGCTGCTCAAATTGCCCAAAAAAGAATCCTTATTGCTAGTGCTGTGTTCACGCAGTGTGTTTTATTAGTAAAGATATCAAAACCACGCCCTACACAGCCCGCGTCTCATCTGACTCACCAACATCGTCTGCTATCAAAGATCAGTGTCTGCGCCCTCGCTCTTACCTGCCACCAGACTTGTACGTAGTTCAACTACCCTAATCAAGTTACTGCAGTTTAACTACTTTTCTGAGTAGTTTAGTGACTTTCAATTACATTTTTATTTCGGTAATTAGTAGTTTACTTTACTTTTTTTTAGTAACTTCTACTCAAGTTACAAGTCACTTTCGAATTTTAGTGGTTGTTTTGCCTATCAACAAACATTCCTGCACAAAGGAGATAAGATGTTGGAAGATGAGCTGATATTTGCAAAGATGGGGAAGTATGTGGCATAGGAAGGGGGTGGAAATGGTTTAAAGAGCCCAGTCCCCCCCCCCCCACAACAAAAAAAAATTTCGCAGGCCCCCCTCTTCTCTGCAACAACACTGCTACGAGGCGCGGGAAGCGAACGGACACGACGCAAGAGAGGCCGAGTAACTGCGGGATTAGCGCCGAAGACTGGCGTTTCTCTGTGTCCCGAAGCTCAAGGAGACTTGACCCATTTGAAGAAAGGGCTGGTCCCCGCTTCTCCCCAATGTAGAAACTCTCGCCCACTACAGGAGGTGCACACACTGCATCCTCACTCAAAGGAGGCAACAATATGCAGCACCTGCTCTGAAACTCATCTTGTGCTCCCGTTTGTGCTGTACTCGAAGAATCGCGTGCTAAAGGGCAACGCAAAGGTGACCTTTTTGCGTTGCTTTTCCTCCCAAAACTCAGAATATGCAGATCTTCAAAGATTCAAGGATCGTTCGAGAAACCTGTAGTAATTCCCCCAAAGTTTTTATATAAAAAATAATAAACAAGCAAACAGCATTGTTGGGAAGTACTCTATGTACATGGTACTTAAAATACTACTGTTTAGAAAAATTGTACTCTACTTGAAGTAAATTCTCTGAACATGCACTTGTATTTTCCGAGAAAAGTAAAACTCCTGACTTCAATGTACATTCCCACAAATTTGAAAATAAAAAAATAACGGTATCGTCGTGTGAAAACGCGCTTTTTCGAGGCGTCATCTGGGCATTTCTCTAAGTGAAGTAATAACGGCCGTAAGACCGATGGAAATAGTGCCTTATAAGTTGATTCTGTCAAATAGCTTGTCAGCGAGAGTAAAACAACTACTCTGCGGCGACTTGACCTTATACAATATTTGCTGCCATTTCCGTAAAAAACTGATGCACCTCCGATTACCCCTGGACCAATGCATACCAGTTAAAAAACACTGTATGTGGAATGAAAGGGCATCATGAAAGATTGTGTTAAAAGTGATTGTACTTTACCTTGAAATATATTGCATTTATATACGTTACTTCAAGCACATTGTACCCGGTGTCCTTACTACTTTACTTGAAGTACATGACCTCTCATTTACTTTGTACTTTTCTTCAAGTACTTTTTAGATGTACTTTACGCGACACTGTAAACAAGCAAACACTGTCTAAAAAATCAAGCTCAGACAGTGCTAAACATTAAAGTAGAAATGACACATTCGCAGTACATCATTGACCAAACAAACAAGAAAATACAAAACAATTAGGCACGCAGAAGCAGAACGAGCTATTAAAGCATTTCTGTGAAAAAACAAGCCCATTCATATTTGGCTAGCACAATTTAGCTAACGGATGAAAACCTATGTATTTTCTTTTTACCATAATAAACATGTAAAAGTAACTCAAAAGTAACTTCAAAAGTAATTCGCTACTTTTTACAGTAATTAGTAATTTACTCAATTACTTTCTACTTGAGTAATTTCTCTCTACTCAAATTACTTTTGACGTAATACTCAGTAACTACTCTACTCAGATTACTTTTGACATCAATACTTAGTAACTTAATTACTTTTCTTGAGTAACTTGTACATGTCTGCCTGCCACCCCCTGTCGGCAGTTACGCCAATCAGACACCTTCTGTTAGCAGACGGACACGATAGCCAATATACGCTCCTAATTGTTCGCTCTTTACTCAAGTAAGCTCCTTCTTTTAATTTTTTGTGCACAAAATGCACCCTGTGCGACCAGCTCTGGTGAAACTCTCAAGGCCCGTTCAGAAACTTGCGACCTCTTAAAACTGGATTCCTTAAAACTTCTTACAACGAGAGGACACACTGGCGCCATCTATTGGGTAGCAGTGTAAACTTGGCGGTCAGGCATATTTTCTGTTTCTCTCGCGCATTATTCTTTCTTTCTTGGCTCGAAAAACTTTTGTCAAAGTTATAAGCGAGCCTTTCTTAAGGTATTACGCACATTTGACCTCGTAAATCCCACAAAACCTTCGCTCTTGTGAAATGCAGTTCCAGGGTCACCACATAGATGGCGCCAGCGTGCCAGTGTGTTTTCTCGTCCTAAGAAATTTTAAGAGGTTTTAACAAGTCTCGTCTCTCTCGGTCGTTCTCGGTTGCAACGAGACGTCGAGAAACTCATTTTTGAAATCCTTTCAGAGGGTCAACGATCCCCTTCACTCACGCTGTGGTTTCGTCCAGATGAGAACAACACTTACCTTGGCACCCATTCGAAGCCCACAGCCGATCGAGGAGAAATCGCGTAATTGAAGCTTATCCAGAATGTACCTAAGACGTCTCCGTGTAGCCTCGCCCTTCACTTCCGTGAGGCTCTGCACAACCTGGCATCTCCCTCCATACGCAACAATAGCCACACTGTCGCCGTCCCTTATCACGTGGCGCATAAGGCGCGCAAAGCTGCCACGCTGTATCATCTGTCCTGCCCCCTGCAAGTGAACGTGACAGTAGTTCATAGATGAGCTGGCAACCTGTGTATATCTCGAGTGAATATTTTTGCACTATTAGAGGGAGATCAGATCAACGCACTATCTATGAAGAATAGAAATTATACAAAATATGTATATGCTTATATATACTCAGGTCAGGAGTGATCCAGGGCTACTACAGAAGACTCGCACATGCACAGTGAGTACCGGACGGCACATCGGACCGTATCGAACGGTTCCCTAAAAGTCCCTATTTTCTGGTACGAGTTTCTTCCCTGTGTGTCGGTCCTGTCACACCGGTCACATAGAAACATGTTCTAAGCATATAGTATGTAAAAAGCAGTGTTGTTGGCCTTACTGAAAAAAAGTAACGAAATACGTTACTCGTTACAAATGAAAAAAAAAACACTTTACCAACCTACGTTACCTCGAAATAAAAGGAAAGCGTTACCGTTACCGACAAAAAGTAACGCGCGCTACTTTTGCGTTACTTTTTTTTATTATGAATAACTGTCGAGATCGGCTATAACGAAGTCGGTTTTAACCAAATAGCGGCTACAGCGAAGCGATCACGATTTCCCATTCCCTTTTGCACTTCGTTATAGCCGAAGTCGGTTACAACGAAATAGCGGATATAGCGAAGTGATTTCCGATTCCCGTTGACTTCGTTATAATCGGTATCGACAGTAACACGTTTTACTGTTTTCACTTTAGAGGTATTCACAAGCACCATAGTTTCGAGAAACATTAGGTTCATGCAGAAACTGAACATAATTGCCTTATCTTTTTTGCGGTTTCCTCCGAGTACTCACAAGAAGAAAAAACACAAAGATAACCCCAAAAAACTCAGAAATTCATATAACATCGCGACTAGCACGAAATTTTTCTTTTTCTTTTTAAGCTTTGGGAAGATTATGGAACGAGTAACGTATACCTATCTCACCCGTTACTCGAAGTAACTAACGTGAGTACGCTACCCGTTACTGTTTTGAAAACGTAACGAGTACGTTACGCGTTACAGAAACAAAGTTACACGCTACCGGTAACACCTTGAAATTTCACACGGTAAAACTGACCTGCTCAACGCATATTCCGCGAACCTTTGAGCCTCCTAATAAAAAAGAACAGAGCAAAACAAAAAAACAAAAAAAGAAAGCTTGCCATTGTCAAGGTTGGTTGCTTTCTTAGCGACATTTTTACTTGCTGCGCCATCTTCCGATAGACGCAGCGAACAGACAACAGGGTGCGTCGTCTGCTCGCTGCTCGCTTCCCTTTTCTCCCCAGCACTGCGCAGCACAGGAACGCGTGACAGTCAAAAACATGACTATGTGCACCTTCATCTCGGCGTCGTACCGCTTCTGCTAACAAGGTCACGACTTACCTCCATGCTAGAAGACACGTCCACAACAAACACGACACGACGCCTTGCTTGCTGGAGCTCCCAGTAGGGGATGCGGACGGCCCGGCCTACCCTTGGATGATACATGCGCAACAAGTAAAAGGTAGTGGTGCTAAAAATATTTTTTTTTGTGCAATTGTAACTAGTTTGTTTGTGAACGGGGCCTTGGCTCACATGCTGAGTCCGGTTTCTGATGTATTTGCTTTAAAAAGCGCGTGCACTCCGAAAGTTTCAACGAAGGAACGCCGCGAAAGCCTCGAACCATCAGGAAAACGCGACACAACCCAAGACTGGCCGTTCCCTCCCGGTACCCCTTCACACCTTCCTGAACTGTATGTATATGAAATAGGCTTATACCCCATTCGCACGGTAGCGTAAAGGTACCTTTTGCTAGGGCTACAGGATTACAGGATTTAGAGTTACAGGATTTACAGTGCTGGGGTAGATGGCCTCCCACTGTAGAATTTAGAGAGAGATTGTGTTCTCGTAGCCGATCATTTACACACCGTCCGGTCTCTCTAGCATAGCTTCTGCCGCAGGAAAGGGGGATACTATATACTGCACTCAGGGAACAGGGCACAAAAAGGGTGGGAGTAGAGTGCCTCACTGTCCTTCTGTTTAGGGTGATGCCATCGTTTGTAGTACCCGATGCCGACAGCACGTGCTCACAGGGAAAATACAAAGAAATCGCAGGAAACAAAATGTCGCTGTAGCAGAGTCAGCGCCACGAGCGCGTGCAGGGACACGCTCTTTCACGCGCTCGAGAACAAGAAATAAAAATAAGCTTTCGAAACAAAATGGCCAGATGTCATCACCCCAAGCAAAGCGCACATGAAGGCATCCTATAGGTTGGAGTGGTTCTTGGAGCACACGTGCTACATTTGCAGATGACGCACGTTTACAGGATTTACAGTGCTGGGGTCTGCTCCAGCACACCCCAGCACTGTAAATCCTGCAATTGTACGCCATCCCTAGAAAAATCCAAGATAATAGGCAGGTACTGGAGAAAACACACCGGAGAGATTTTCTAAGCTTATATTATCCTAAGCATGTATGGCGAGCAATGTGTCAGCTCACCGTCTGTTTCATTAACAGAGGAGGAAATGGACTTTTTAAAATCTCTTTCGCGTGGGGAACTTTTACGTGTCCCCCTCGAGCCCTCGAGCCTCAACGTTGCTCAGCTTGTGGTCCCTCGTGCCTGTGGTCCCTCGTGCCTGTGTGGCCAACGCTTGAGCTGATTCTGCTTTCTGTACCTCTTCGCTTCTTTCGTCAATACATGAGTTTTGAGTGCGCGCTTGTCTATCGTCTACGTGTTCCTCTTCTCTGCTCCTGTCCTTTGTGCGCAACTATAACTATGTTCAATCTATACCAACTCGCCCAACTGTCCACGTTACTACAGTTTATCAAGGGACTTTAGGGGCATTCAGAGCCGTGTATACAGAGAGTTTGGTCAAGGGGAGGCGCGGGCAGAGCCAAGGCGTGCACCAGACGCATAAAGAGGGCTTAACATGCATGCTCTCTGGCCCACCAGAAGCCAAAAAAGAATCCCCTAGCGGTGGTAGCAACATACAGTTTTCATCATAGGTATGTGGTTTTAATAACCGCGTAAGAGTTAAATGCAGTAACCCTTCATGGTTGAAAATAGTGTGCACGTGATGTTTCGATCTTGAACATGCAGAAAGATGTAAGAAACGAATGCTGCCGCTCAACTCTGTTTTGCTCGGACAGAGTGTGACCGCTCGGACGGCAGATTCCCGGCCCTCGGCGCCTGGCGCACGGATTATGTCGATCGTTCCGCTAGTCGCACCCTTCCACCATGTTTTTGTATGACCGTGATTGAAACATCACGTACACCATATTTCCAATCACCGAGAGTTCTCCGATGCACTTATTAAGTTTGTTTCTCGTGACTACTCTCAGATTATTATTTCCGGCTTCTGGTTGGCCACGTTCGAATTTGTGAAGACGCCCTGGAACACGCCCCAGCCCGCTTTCGGCCAATGGCGCCTTTTGATTTGTCTCTTACACATCCCAGTGAAGTCGTAATATTTGACGTATGGTCGTAATATTTGGACGTGTGGTCTTCCTAGGGTAGTAATACTAAAGAGGACTGCATTTTTTTTTTTTTTTCAAAGACAAAAAAATGAAGTTAAGTGGTTCTTTGAGACGAGGTTCAGGAAACAGCTCACCGGGCGAAGTCTTCGTTTTTCTTCAACAGTCTTCCATGATGCCCGTTTTGCGGATCGGCTGCTAAGGTACTGGCACTGTTTTTGGTCCTGGAGCTGGAACGGCTTCCGAGGGAAAAGGTAGGGGGTAAAAATAAAATGACTTCACAATGGCAAAAAAAACTTTCTATAGACCAATGCTCAGTTTAGAAACAAGCCCACGTCTGCCCACATCAGGTGTAGGCTTTGCGTGTGCGCTGAAGAATATAACAAAAATCATATGCAAACAATCACTGAAGGCTTATTAAAAAAAGCAGATAATTCACGAACATAATAAGATCACCAAAGATTACGAAAAAAAACTACATAAATTACCCCAAAACAACAACAATCCACAAAGCCCTAAGACCTAAGCATATAAAAGTCATATAAGCCCTACCCGCGGTACTGACGTCACGCCGTTAGAGGTGGCGCTGGTGTCGTCCCGGCGCCTGCTGGGTCGACACCAGCGCTTTTAGCGTAATCAAAACAACGGGCCTGTGCTCATAGTGAGTTCTCTAGCATTGACGACAGGGTCTAGCTTACCTTGGTGTTTCCTAGGATGTCCTTGTGGTAGGCGACGTCACTGCCGAAAGCCACGGTTGCATTCCCATGTACCCCGTTGTTCAGCTGGACGATGGCGGTGTCCACGTACCCCGACGCAAAAAGCGCAAGTGCAACGAAGCACAGCGCTTTCGTCATCCTGAGGGAAAGAAGCCAAAGTGAGTGCCGGGAATAAAGCCCCTCATGTTGTTATAAAGTAGCGCAAGTTGCGTCGATGCACGAGGCACGTGCAACGTGCAGCCCTTGGGAAGGTCATGGTGGAACAGCGCAGCACTGAGCTAGATTTCAGACGCCATGTTCTTCCCAGAAGTGGCGGGCGGCACGTGTCTCGAGCATTTTCACAACAATGTATGGCGCCATTTTTCCCAAAATAGAGGGGGCTTTAGCCGGGGCCAGAGTGCCTTCATACACACGCGCGCTTTTGCTTGAGCGGTGACATCTCAGCCATTTTTACGCCCAATCGTTTTTTATGCATTTTGAAGTACGCGCAATCCGGTGTCAATCAGCTCGAGCGCGTAGCTTTGGCTGATGCAGAGACGCCATTTTAGCGCCCAAGTCACGCACCGAGTGCAAGCGAGCAAAGAACGTCACGCGCTGAACATTCAGTGCAACAATGGATGTCTCTCACCTCTGAGACAGACAGACATGTAGGCACCCCAGCCGGGAACAGTCTCAGGCGCCGCGGCGCGGTGATCATTGTAGACGCGCTTGGTATCTATCCGCCAGTGTGCACCAATCAACACCTTTTGCAGAAAAAGCTCGAGGTACACCTAAGCACTTCCTATGAGTTGTGGAGGCGAAAGCATGCAAGCCGCTCGTCCGCTCCCTTTTTCGTCTGCTGCCTACTTTTCACCGCCGGTCAGCGGTTAACGGCGCGCTGGTGGACACGCAGCGCCTTGGGGTGAGCGGTCGTGGAAACTGACGAGCGCAGCGGCCAATTGGAGCCCTAGAGTTCTCTTCTTATATGCTCCCCGCTGCAGGGCGAGCAGAGCTGCGCATTTGATTTCCCGCGCCGCCACGCCGCTATTCGCCGAGATCCATCACGTGAGGAGCAAAGCATCCGGCGCCGTGCAAAAAGCCACCTTTACGCTCAAATGCTCCGCCGACGTTTCTTGAGCCCCGGCGTATGTTTCCCTGCTTTCGCCCCTCCTTCTCCTCCTCTCCTGTTTTCCACGCGCGCGGCGGCGCGCGTGGCGCCGCTATTCGCCAAGTTTAGTCACGTGAGGAGCAAAGCATCCAGGGCGTGCGGGAAAGCCGGGCGCCACGGCCACCCGCCGAGGCTGAATGCGCAACTCTGCTACTCGTAGGCAGCTGTGCAGGAACTCTATGGCGAGCCCCGTCGACGACGCGCCAGCCAACGGAACAGAAGGCGAAATCCATCAGCTTTACTTCGCTCCATCAGGATGGGGGAAACCATAATAGGTGCCGTTCCCGCGCTTCAAACTGATGACGTCAGCTCGCTCCATGGGGCAGTTAATGCTTTCGCATTAATATCAACAGGCCACACACGGAGCGCGCAGTTAATGATGGGAACGGCTTGTATTATTCTCCTTGCTCATGCAGCTTCTGCCACGTGACACTGAAGAGAACGAGAGAGAGATGGGCTGGCGTAGTAGCTGCAGTTGTTTGCGTGCACCTCGCGCGCTCGGTGCGGCGTCTATCCTCTGTCCCGTTCATGGTCCCCTCCGTTCTATACAGGATGTTCCCAGCCTTCTTCCGGCGCCGCGGAGGGCGGCGCTGCACGTTTTGCAACTATTCGGGTGTCTGGCATGTCGTCCAGGAGGTGGCGCTGAATGAGGGACGGAGCATGCGCAAATGTTTCACGTTTCCAGGGACGAGTTCTTGCGCGTGAGCGCTCGCCAGTGCGTTGAACGGTTCGAAAAAACGTTCTGTGGGAGCGCCACACTGCAGAAATACAGAAGAGCTAGGTTCAAAGGCAGACGCGATGCGGTCAGTGAGACTGTACGGCACGTTTAACGGCCATAGCTTGCAATGGGTCAATTGTATTGATTCGGGATAAGGTGATGACACATTAATTTGTAATAACTGAATCCCGCAGCGTAAGTTTGATGCCGTACGTGACACTAATGAAATATTGCCGGCGAATTGGTACATTTTACATTTTGAGATACTATTGGCGAGATCGTTCACGCGCATACTTAGTTAAGTGAGTTGTGCAACGATTTTAACGTTGAAAGAATCGGCATCTTCTATTCTTGACAATGTCTCATCTTGTCACAAAGGACAGAAAACACACCCCTTCCTTCGAAATATTGCGATTCCACCGCGTAATCGCGAGGCAAAAATTAGAATATTCCCTGACCTGCAGCCGCGAGCGGCGGCCATGAGAACCACGCGGCATGATGTCAATGGGGGTCTTGTAGAAAGATAGGAAGTTGTGCGAATACCTGTTCGGTAAAAGGTAACTTTTCTATAAATCTTGTCGTTCCAACATAAATATAAATGCGTCAAAAACCCGGTATCATCGACAAAACTTTTATTATATGGTGTTTTAGTGGCGCCATCTATCCTAGGTCCACAAAACCGTCAGCTCTATCTACTACCGCGAACAGCCGCCAGAAGCCGGAGGCGGAGGGGGACAGAGCCGGACGGGTATGGCCGGACCCGGATGAGAATTCTCCTTTCGCCATATGTCGCGCTGCGCCCGCCAACGTGGTCACGCGGTCGCGAGCGGATGAGTTCTCGCTGCTCACTGATGGCTCTAGAGAGAGAGCTTCACCGGAACCCCGCGCGACCCCCTTGACGTCACAGCGCACGTGACTCGGAAGGTGGTGAAGGAGTTGAGAGGTGCCGAAAACCTCAATCTTTGTTAATTTTAAAAATAAAAAACTAAAACATGCAAACAAAAGCTTTTTTTTTTTTTTTTACTGCAGAAAGGTTGATGCACCAACTCCCAAATTATTTAAGCAAAGCACTGAAACTGTTGCACAGCTCCTTTAAGGTGGCGACAAACCAGGATCCTTGCTTAGCTCCCACTTTAGAAAACACGTTGGTGCTCCACATGTTATGAACTGAAATTTGTTGTGTATATGGTTCATTGCGCAATGTTGAACTGTAGAAAAATGGTTGAGTTATATATTCTTGAAACTTCTAAAGTCGGAGTCACACTGCTTATACATCATACAAAAGACGGACTGCGGATTCGGACGCAAGTCACCGTGAGATCCGTGCTTCGAATGCCGCCGGCAACGAGTTCAAAAAGAAACTTGGCAAGCGGCATTCGAACCGCGGTGGCTGATGTCTGCAGACTGTCTTTTGTATGATGCATTCTAAAAAGTACCGTACGGTAGTATGTAATATATCTGCGAGTTCTTGAAGTAGTGAATCGGTGTCACGCCCAGCGTTCAAACCTTGCTGGAGTTGATACTGGCGGGCCAAGCTTTTGTGTTTTTATTTTAAAATTGTGTTTTGTCAAGGACTAGGACACCTGGCAAAATGAAAATTGGCCGGCAGCGTTCTACGATATCGCGCCACCATCATGAAGTGGTCTACTAATGATGCTTTTCAGCAGCATTAGTAGTTACACTGTTGTTAGTCCAAAGTTACACCGTTGATAGCTGGAACGATTTTTTTATCTGGATGCATTAACTGGGCATGAAGTTAAATAAAATTAATAAAGTAAATTTAATTTATATGTGCTGAAAAATGAGGAGGTTGAGACAAATCACTCCGAGGTAGTGGTCATTATATTTTTCTTGCACTGCACTCAAAACCAACACAAACAGAAATTAAAATAAAAGGTAATTTTTTTATCGCTCCTAAAGGAGTCATGAAGCAATTTTTCTACTTTCGCTAAATACTGCTTAGAATCACTCCTTAACGTTAATAACGGAATAAACTTGCCTTAGTTTTTCTTTCTAGGCAATGGCAGTCGGCAAATAAATTCGCGAAATACGAGCATCCTCTCAACCCGGAGTAAGAACAAGCGGCCACGTGGCCTGATGACTATCCTATGCCGCCAACGTTAATCATACCAACGCGCTGGGGCTGGCGAAGTAGAAAACGCGTGCTAAGCTTGAAGCATTGTTAGAGTTCGGCTATTCTCATCACCACAGTGGGTGGACACGAGCCACTACCCGAGTGTCCGCCGCCGAGGTATTGATCGTTACGAGCCGAAGTCGAGTGCACACGCAGTTTTCGTGTTCAATCCGTGAACCGCGCTCGACTGTTGTCAAGTGGGTGGTTTCGACCCCACGATTACGTCATCAAGCTTTGCGAAGGCAAGACTGTGAGAAATAGACCCCTTTTATCCTAGCAATTTGAACCCTGACAAGAAAGCTTCTGAATCAGTGGCAGTCTGTGCGGTATACTCAGGCAAGGACTAGTATGTCTCTGCAAAGTCATGAACATTACAACCTGATATCGTTAAACATTTATAAAACCCAAGACGGAGGCTACAAAGAGGGGACAAACACAAGACGTCTCAAACAGAGCTACTAAAATTTATTCAGGACACTTCTTTTATACCCGTCATCTCCACACCGCCCTCCACATGCACACGGCCCAAAGTTAGTCACAGTTTACACATGACTACATTAGATGTGTAAAAATGAGATGTTGGGCTAGTTGGTTTTGATGTTTACAATGTAGCGGAAAGACAAAACAGAAAGGGGACAGAGATAGGAAAGAACGCTACTCAGAACTAGATATTTACTGTATGTATCTAGTTGTGACTAGCGTTCTTTCCTATCTCTGTCCCCTTCCTGTTTTGTCTTTCCGCTACATTGTAAATATACAACAGATGGTCAAGGGGTTTACAGCAAACAAAGGACCATGCCTTCACTACACATAAAGCCACCTTTCCGCTAGTTCATAACTACACAATAGCCAAGGTCACTTTTCTCTACCAACTAAACATCCCAAACGCTTGCAATCGTAATAATAATATAATAATAATAATAATAATAATAACAAACTCCTTTGTTTTCTATAGAAACGGCGATGTCTTGCCCATATAACAACCCTTTTATCTCGGAGAACATCCGTTGTTAGCCAAGGTTATTTCTGCCTATGATTTTAATTGACGTACGGCTGTTGCGTCCACAATTCCTAAATTTATTGGAATAAAGAAAAGCAATATTCTCAAGCTGTGGTACTCATTAAACCTCTTAAGCGGGAATCATTATATTGTTCCGACGTGCTATCGACGACCGGAATTTCGGTTCGTTCTTATATTATATTTCTTCGAAAATTACACCGGCTGTAACCCGACATGTCGTACAATGTTACAGGCACGGGGTACCCCTATGTGCCACAAGTTTATGTGATCTGTGCAGTATATACATAAATACATTTTTCAGAGCGACATTGTGGTTTAGAAGGCGTAAGAATTGAACAGTTTCTGAAGATCCCACTGGCGCAATCTATCGGATAGCCGTGGCCCACCCTCTATGAACAATATAAGATTGTCACAATTATTTCAGGTGCTATCCGATATATGGCGCCAGTGTGTTATCTCGTCGTAAAAAGTCGCAAGCGATTGCTGCGCAGGAAATATGTGAACCAGCCTTGATGATGATGATGATGGCGTTGAAGAAAGCAGAAACGGTCGGCCATTATGCGTCTGTGAGGCGTCGTCGTCACCGTCTTAATCAGCCTTTTGTGGCATGTACCGATGGCTTTCAGGGAGAGAGTTGAAAGTAAATCGCCCCGACGTTTGGGGGTGGCAGATTTTGCTCTGAAGAGTCTAAACTAAGCCTCTCCGGGACTATATCGAGGCCCAACTATACTACAGCGAAACATTTGATACCACTCTGAGGCTGCCAGAAAGTTCCCGTTTAAATTTTTTTGTATAGCATCAGCTTAATCTGGATTCATTGTTTGACTCCGGTAATGGAGGTGATCAACTTCTTGCTGGAAGCTCCGAACTTGCCAACGTTCGCCTTCAGACCAGGCAGCTCTAGTCTCGTGTTTATAGGAGCAACTTGAGTAGAAATACTTGTCACCAACGGCCGGGGGCGTAACTTCGGTCATACGGCAAAACAACTTACGATTTCTGCGTTTGGGACAGTACGACTTTTAGCGTCTTGCCAACCCCATGAGCACAAGGACCTCCGTTCGTGATTCCGGAGCGTACATCGATATAGTGACGACGTGAATGCAGAAGCAACATTTCGTGCATTTCCCTTAAATCGGAACTACTAAAAACGTGCAATTCAATAAGTGGAACGTCGTTCAATATCAAACACCGAACTTGCAAAATGAGGCAACTTGCCGAAACTAACCATTCGTAGCCAACGGTGGAAATAGAAATTAAACGTACACAGTAAAACACTGCCTACTCATACAAGTTCTCACCTTCCAAACCTGCAAGGTTAGAAGTCTGTTCAAGGCAGGACGCCGACTGCGCCAAGGAATGTGATGGAGCTTCTTTAAAGACGTCTGCCGGAATGAGGTATCGCCACGTCGTCTTACCGTCTGTCGACGAAAACTACGTCACTTCCGAGAGTGCTCAGGGACCGATTGCAATGATGATAATGATGATGGCGATGATGATGTAATCAATATCATTTATGTACAGAGCGTGACACGGTTAGTACGGAACAGCAATCGCCATCTTCGTATCTTTCTCGCAACCGAAAACCTAGTCTTCAAAACGCTCATTCTCCGCCCATTTGTAGCCCTAGCGGCCCGAACCAGATGCGCATGGTTTTAGAACTAGGCCTTTATCTTATTCAAAAGTTATAATGTGATTTTTTTTCTGAAACATTCAGTGGAAAAGTGGGGGCCCGTTTTTGCCCGTTCGCCCGTTTTCGGTACATGCGCCATTCAATGGCACGTATTCGACAGGCTCCGTCGGCCGCCATTTTCCCCCTTAAAAATTTAAGCGAAAGCACTTCCAACTTTTGAGTAAGATAACGCTTGGTTCTGAAACTTTGGCATCTGGAGGACGAGTCACGAGGTAAGAAGAGCGAAAATGATAAGCTACGCCCTGTGTTTCTTAGGCTGTCTAAAAGTAAAAACTATAGTCTGGGGAATCTGTTCATCCATGGCACCATTGCTGCAGGTCTCTTGTAGCGTAAGCTACACTGGCCGAGGTTGAGCAGTTTCGCGTGGCTCCTGGAGAGCCGTGCTGCGCATGCGCGAGGAGCAGTGACGGAACGGGCAGGACTGGTATGGCGCCTAGGTCAGTCCCCGATGCACGCGCCGCGCGCATGCACCCGCTCGAGATCATGGCTCGCGCTGTCCGGTTGTTCTGGGCGGCAGCTTGGTTGCTTGATACATAACAACACGGCGCACAGCTGGCCAAACCAACGACGGGCATCTGGCACGCCCCAGCGGAGGACTGAGGATTAATTTGGACCACCTGGGGATCTTTTGACGTGCAACCGAAAGCTCGGTTACACGGCGCCTCCTCCGCAATAAGAAGAGCGGAGAAGCTTAACTCATCGGATCCCGAAGTAGTCACATAATGCGTATACCGTGTGTGTGTCATTGAAGCAGCAGTAAGCATGATAATCAAGCTAATCCTAGACAACCAGGAAAGCTAAGAATAACCAGCTGAACCTAAGCTTACGCTACGTATATCCTGGCATAGCCGAGCTAAGCCACTGCAATTTTTTCTTCCATTTTCTGTTATGAACAAGGTTTAAAAAAAATAAAGAATCGGTATAGTGTCATATACGAGATAACGGTGTCATACAGTATCCTCCACTATACCATCCCGGCATCGTCAAAGCCATCAAGAGTTTCAGAACTGGTTGCCCCCATAATTGCAGTCAAATTTCAAACGCACATTCAAAAGAGCATAAGAAGGCACGTGTAGAAGAAGAAAAAAAAAACCCGAAGGGTCTTCAGTAAAATGTTTAAAGGAGCGATGCAACAATTTTTGTACTTTGCGCAAATACCGCTTAGAACGGATCCCTGACGTTAATGACCTATGAAACACGTGTTCGTTTTTCACCCCACGCAATAGAAGTCCCAGAAAAAATTTAAAGAAAAACGAGCAGCGTTCATTCCCTCAACTCGCAGCCAGAACAAGCGGCCACGTGATCTGGAGCCGATTATATGCCGCCAATGTTGATCATAGCCACGCGCTGTGGTTGGCAAAGCACAGGACACGCGCTGAGTTCCAGATATTGTTATGGCTCGGCTATTGTCGTCGTTGCAGCGATTGGACACGGGCCACTACCCGAATGCTTCTCGAGCTAGTAATTATCACGAGCCCAAATCGAGTGCCCACGCAATGCTCGGGTCTAATCTATGAACCGCATTCAAATATCGTCACTGGGGTGTACTGCGATCCCCACGTTACGTCATCAAATTTTGCAAAGGAGAGATTGAATGAAAATGATCGCTTTTGTCCTTGAAATTACACCGCAACAAAGGAGTTTCTTGGCCAGTGGCGTTGCGAGCGAGTATCCTTGAGTCCCACTAGTGCCAGTAAGCTCGTGTAAAGTGAAAAACATTCCAATTGAATATCGTTGCACCGCCCTTTAAAGCCGGGGTCCCACTGCTTATACATCATACAAACAGCCAGTCTGCATACAGATTCGAACTCGAGTCATCGCGAGATCAGTGCTTCGAATGCCGCATGGCAGTGAGTTCGGGGAGAAACTTGGCACGCGGCATTCGGAACCAAACATATTGTGGTGACTCGGGTTTGCAGACTGTCTTCTGTAAATTATATGAGTAGTGTGACCCGGTTTAAGAGGGATGCACACACGCACACAACCTCTAAAGAATCACTCCTTAAGTCCTTACTTCGCTGCAGGGGAAATGCATTTTGCTGACGTTTTTTGTCTGTCTTTCTTTGTTTGAGTTGCAGTGCGAAGGAGAGGCTCCTCAAAGTGTGCCGAACACACTGGCAAGAACGCATCCCGTAAAATGTGTGTTGATGCGCGATGTTGCATGGGTAGTTTTGAAAGTGTTTTTTTTCCCCATCAGTGCATGAGTATATAAAGCTCCTTCCAGAAATAATGGTCGAAAGATTTATGAAGATCGTCAAGAAGGTTATAGATCGATGGACCGGAAATTATATACCGCACTACGCACGATGTCCTTCATAATAGGGTTTACCTTGGGTTAATATACTTGCATACCAGGGTGTCAAACCGGAACCGAACCGAACCGAAAACCGGAACCGAACCGGTATTTTTTCCGGAACTGAACCCGAACCCGAACCGTTATATTGTTATCGCGATGAACCCGAACCGGAACTGAACCGGAAAAAAATAACGGTTACCGGCTCATGTCAAAACGGTTCGGCCACGCGCTGTTGACAATGAATGTGCTATCAATGCCATTTGTTTTTTAAGTGCCGTCAACTGACACACACCTCGCTTACATATTTTTCTTCTCCACTCAGTCTTAGGAATATAAACGCTGCATCCATGAATCTTGACAAACGCTGCGTCCATGAATCTTGACATAGGAACCAGTATTGCGCTGGTCGCGGCTTGCACGGAAAAAAAAGAATTGAAGGCTGTGCAAAAAAAAAAAAAAAAATCGCGTCACGGGATTTCATTTTTCTACAATCTCGTAAATCCTAAATGCTGCTGTGTGCTCATTTCATAACACGTTTCTAGAACGCGCGAGTTCTTGAAGCTTGCTTCCATCGGAATGAGAAAAGAGAAGGCTGTGGAGTTTGATAATGTTTGAGGGAGAGAAAGAAATTTTATTTACAGTTGAAATGAGCATTCATGAATTATATCTGCTCTTCGCTGCCCCAACCACCGGTCAGAGTATATCGAGCTATGAAGTGTCAAGATTTACATGCCGTATTTTTTCGTACCGGAAACTCGGTAAATGCGGGGAAAAAAAACAGGGATACAAACCCTAGTCGCTCGCGGAGAAGCGAAGCTGCGCGCACTTTCGAATTTGACAAAGGATCTGCCGAGCTTCTGTTGCTTCCGTCGCCTGCCCAGCGTAGTCATGGGACTCAAGCGGGCGCGTGCGCTCAAACCAACGCTCAGCAGACGCTGGACTTAGCGCCCGTGACAGACTGCCCTGTCATCAGACAGTCGTTGTTTGCCGCTTGCATTGGCTACAGGCTTTTATAAACGTTATGCACTACTAGTTTCGACGATGTATCCCGTTTCGTATGTGCTGATTTCAGTTGTTTTATTTGTAATTTATTTTGATGTTGCAATTTGTCATTTATAATTTCCGAACCGGTTCGCGAACCAGTTCAGCGCCCCGAACCGGTTCGCGAACCGGTTCGCGGATCGAATTAATCGAACCGGAACTGAACCGGAACAAAATAAATTTACCTGAACCTAAACCGTAACCGAACCCGTATTTTTTTCGGTTCGACACACTGCTGCATACACTGCTCGAACACAGTTGTTCTATGTCGAAGTACCTAATATAAAACAACGTTTTCTTGTTGATAATAGCAGGAGTGTTCGCTTAATGTATAGAGCGCGTGTAGGGAGAGCAGCTGCTGGTAGAATAACAACCTGTCTTGTCATTTCCGAGGAGAGGAGGTTGCACGCGGCTTTAGTCAGCGCACAAAATGGGAGAGGGCACGTGTGCCCGTACCTTTGACTGCATTTCCAAGCAAAGTTGTCCCAGAGTGTAGACAGAATTTAAATTACTCTTTAGGACGAAATTTAGGACCATCCTGAGGGTTCGCGTGCATTCACGAAGAAAAATGTATCGTTTCTCTTGCCGTGAAACAATGGCTTAGGACAAAAGAAATCTCTCGTTATCTACGGACAATGGCGCGGTTTTAGGGGTACTTATTTACGAACCAATAAAGCTATCAAAATTAAAACGGTATAAATGCTATACTTCGCGACTTTATGGATGCTGTAAATGGATGCTTTCACCTAACACGTGGCAGAAATTACTGCTGTTTGGACGTATTTTGATTTTAATGTTTTTGCTTCTATTTAATTTTTTTCATAACTGTCTTGGACGCAGTGTTGGTTCGAAATTGTACTGCACTTGGCGTGGCTTTCTATAGAAAAATAGAACTACGTCCGCCGCGTGCCCTTCACGAACCAAGATGGAAGTGGCCAGCGCGTCCCTTCTTCATCGCTGCTCGTTTACCTGAGAGAGTCATGGAGCTCTCTCATGTCTTGAAAATAAGCATTTCAGAGAAAGGTCTCTGGTTGGGAAAACAATAAATAAAGGAGGACAACCAACCAATCCTAAAAATACGGACCCTACGTTTCCAGGCCTATA
>JAZHYW010001018.1:0-14032 GCA_037355805.1 Ixodes ricinus | reverse complement strand
TGTGTTCGTGCCGACAACAGCTACACCACCGAATAATAACTGGCTTTTATTCGGTGACGGCCATCAGCGACCGCTTGTTCTGCTGCCGCTCGAAAGTCCCTTCACGCGCTCACTGCTCGTGCACGCGCGTCGTGCTCGTCGTCGTCGTCGGTGCGCCAGTTCAATCACGATCGATTATGACACTTCTCCCCCTTTAGAAACAGTCACCATATCGTTCAGGCAGCCTTCTCAGGCGTACCGGTCTGGATGATGCTCCGTCAGGTTGTGTGCTAGAGACTGGTACTGGCGTATTGTGCTCGACGTTTTCTTTTGGTGGTTCACCGTTGATTGAAATAGTCCACTGGGGCGCTGGGCCTTGAGCTGACTTTCTACTCGTGTCCTCTAGACACGCTTCCACAACCGGCTGGTTTGATTGTTGGTTAGCTCGGTTGCTGATGTGGTCCTCATGGCGCCGAACTGTCCCTCGCTTGGTAGCGACTAGCCAGGATCGAGATCCCATCCTCTTTGCGACAGTGCCCGGCATCCAGTGTCCCGGCTGTGTGAAATCTTTCACAAATACGTATTGGCCGACAGAAATGTTCCTGGGGGAACAAGACTGCTTAATAATTTCTGTGGTTTTCCTCCCTTGGTCGGTTTGGATGCGACTCAGCCGAGTAATTGCAGTTGACAATTGTCGTCCAAACATCATCATGGCTGGTGTCTCCCCTGTTGTCGCACTTGTGGTTGTATGCTGCTTAAAGAGAAACCGAGCAAGTCTGCAGGAAACACTCCCTGTGTTGTCTTTGGCCAATGCTTGTTTGGTTTCTTGTACCATTCGTTCGGCTTGGCCGTTTGTTGCCGGATGGTACGGTGCACTGGTGATGTGCTTGATTGCGTTGTTCTTAAAGAACGCTTCCGTTTCTTGTGACACGAACGATGTTCCGTTATCTGTAACTACCTTTTGTGGTAGTCCAAATGTTGCAAACAAGCTCCTAAACTCCTCGATGACTGAGCTGGATTGAATATTTTTCATTTGTCGCACCTCCAGCCACTTGCTGTAAGCGTCCACAACAATTAGAAACATTTTTCCTTCCAGTGGACCGGCAAAATCGGCGTGGATTGTTTCCCATGGTTGCGATGCTCGGTGCCAATCTGGAGCGGTTACTTGTGGTGGAGAGCGCTGGTGCTCCTGACATGTAAGGCACGATCTTGCCTTTCGCTCAATGTCCCTATCTATGCCGGGCCACCACACATATCCACGCGCGGCGCTCTTCATGGTCACCACGCCTCTGTGGCCAGCGTGCAGCAAATCTAACACTTGGGCTCTGCATGCTGTAGGAGCTATAACCCTTGAACCGCGAGTGAGAGATCGGTTGACGGTCGACAGCTCATTCGCGATACTCTTGTATGGACGATAGTCTTCGCCCTTCAGACTTTGTAGGCGTCCTTCTTGAACAGCCTTGTACACTTGGGTCAAAATCTTGTCTTGTCCGGTCATTTCTGCAATCTGCTCTGGTGAAAGTTGAGGAATTGGAGAAAGTGCCAACATCAGCACGTCTCCCGGCAGGCAGGGTTCGTCTACATTACCTGGCAGAGGGAGTCTGCTAAGTGCATCCGCGTTCTGGTGACACGAACCTCGCCTGTATACCAGACTGTAATCGTAGGCACTCAGTTTGACGCACCATCTTGTCATACGGGGAGATAGTACCTGTGGGATGGGTTTTGTCGACCCGAGAATTCCCAGAAGCGGTTGGTGATCTGTATAAATTGTGACGTGCCGCCCAGCAATGTACTCGTGAAAGTGTTGCACGGCGTACACAATGGCCAACCCTTCCTTGTCCAGCTGGGAATAGTTCTTTTCTGCAGCTCCCAATGTTCTTGACGCGAAGGCAACTGGGGCTTCACGTTTCAAGTCATCTTCCTGTGCAAGTACCGCTCCCACACCATACGGCGATGCGTCACACGAGAGCAGCAACGGTTTGTTTTCATCGTAGTGCGCCAAAACTGTGGACTCCTTGACCAGCCGCTTTAGTTTCCGGAAAGCCTCCTGGTGCTTGCCTTTCCATTCCCAAGAAACATTTTTCTGTAGAAGTTCATAGAGATCAGCTGCAGTTGTGGCTCTATTCTTAAGGAAACGATCATAGAAAGCCAGCAAGCCCAGAAACGCTTGCAGTTCCGTTTTTCCAGTCGGCTCTGGTGCGTCCAAGATGGCCTGCACTTTTTCATCCGTAGTATGTACTCCCGCGGCGTCAATCTTGTGCCCAAGGAACTTGGCTTCGCTCACTGCGAAGTGACATTTTCTCTCTTGAGCCGCAGACCTGCGTTTTCCAGTTGCGACAGTACTTGGTCTAGACGTGCTGCATGTTCTTCGCTGTTCTGTCCACTGACGATAATATCGTCCAAGTAGACGCTTATTCCCGGTATGCCAGCTAACGTCGTTTCCATTGTACGCTGGAAGATAGCTGGCGCTGCTGATATTCCGAAAGGCAAGCGTTTTACTTTGTACAAGCCTTTTATGGTATTGATGGTCAGAACCGCCGCGGCAGCTTCGGATACTTTCAACTGCTGGTAGGCTTGGCACATGTCCAACGTCGAGAATACGGTCCCTCCTCTTAGGTTCGCTAGGACTTCTCCTGTGGTTGGTAGCGGGTAGGATGCCTTTTTTGAAGCGGCATTGACTGTACTTCTGTAATCGCCACAGAGTCTGATTTCACCACTCTTTTTACGGACAAGGACAAGAGGAGTGGCCCAGTCTGAATGCTGTACTGGTTCGATTATTCCTTGTCCTTCCAGTCGGGAGAGCTCCTGGGTGACTGCTGGTCGCAGTGCAAGAGGCACGGGGCGAGCCTTGCAGAACTTGGGGGTCGCTCCTTCCTCCAATTCCAACTGCACCAGGGGTCCAGCGTATCCCGAAATGTCCTCCTGGAATACCGCGGAATGGCGTTGCAAAACCGCCTGTACTTGTGGTGGCGTGTTCTGCTGTTGCAATTGGTTTATTCCCCGTACTCTGATGTGGAGAGCTTGGAACCAATCGCGCCCCAAGAGGTTGCAGCCGGATCCCTTCATTACCAGAAGCGGTAGCACATAGTCCTTCGACTTGAATCTGACGGCAGCTTGGAAGCGTCCAAGGAGCTTTAGCCCTTCTCCGCTCCAAGTGTGCAATTCTGTGTCGTCGTGCGTAAGCTTCGGCGGATTCCGGGGCCATGTGTCGCGGAAGGTCTCCTCGCTGATCAATGAGCAGGCAGCACCCGAATCCACTTCGAATACGAGCGACTTGCCTTCAATTCGAAGTTTAACCTGGAACTTGGGGACGTCTGCAGTCGTCGCCAGCTTGTTAAGCTCATAAAATGAGCATCCAGGGCTGGTTGCTGCCCCGCTCGTTTCCTCTGTCGCTGCCAGCATGTGGTTGGCTTTCTTGTGTGTCTTGCTTCCTTGTTGCTTTTTCTTAGCGATGCAAGCCTTTTCAATATGTCCGCGCTTGTTGCAGTACCTGCAGTCCGTGTTTTTGAAACGGCACTCCTGCGGATCATGTTGTCCTGTGCAGCGGTAGCAACGGCGTCCCTGCTGTGTCGAGGAATCCTTGTTTCTCTTTTCTGTTTTGTTGACTTGTGGCTCAACTTTGCTTTTGATTTCTTTCTGTTGCTTAGACGCGCTCTCAGCTCTGACTGCCATGTCCAAAGCTGCAGAAAATGTCAGATCTTGTTCTGCGAACAGGCGTTGCTGCAGTAGCTCGTCGCGTATGCCGCAGACAAATCTGTCGCGCAGCATGATGTCCAAGGCCAGTCTGGTGTCCTGCCGTGGCGTTGCCGGTGTCCCAGTAGTAGCCTCGGCACCGTAGGTCAGAGCTGCCGGTGGATGCTGTGATGACGTCGTTGCAACAGCTGTCGTTGAGGTAGTCGGTAGACTGAAGTTGCAATCTACTGCCAATTGCTTCAGGGCCGCGACATAGTCATTTATCGACTCGTCGGCTAGTTGGTCCCTGCGCTGGAACTTGAACCGGCTGTAGAGCTCCGAGGCCTGAGGGTCAAAATGTGCTCCAAGGATGGACACAAGTTCCTCGAAGCTGACAGTGGCAGGCGTTCTAGGAGCTACCAAAGCTCGGACGATGTCGTAAGTCTCCGGGCCACAAAGCGTAAGCAGCAGTGCTCTCTTCTTTTCTACGTTGGTGATTGAATTTGCCACGAAGTAGAAACCTAAGCGTTCAATCCATGACGACCAGGACTTGCCTGTGAAGGCTTCAATGTTTCCTTGCGTCGGCATGGCTTGCGGTGGCTGTCCCAGGCTTCGTTGGCTCGTAGTCCCTCGTCGCCAGTGTTGTGTTCGTGCCGACAACAGCTACACCACCGAATAATAACTGGCTTTTATTCGGTGACGGCCATCAGCGACCGCTTGTTCTGCTGCCGCTCGAAAGTCCCTTCACGCGCTCACTGCTCGTGCACGCGCGTCGTGCTCGTCGTCGTCGTCGGTGCGCCAGTTCAATCACGATCGATTATGACAGTAATTCTTAAGACTTCTTAAAGCTAGATGAAAAATTGAGCGACGCCATGATGTTGCAAGCAGAGTTAAGCAATTTATGAAATCACCTTCGTACTATTTGATTAATTTTTTAAACCACTATAAATATTTTAATCTAGATCGATCGAGCTCTGAGTAAGGACAAGTCGGACGAACAAAACAATTGTAAACGCCTGGGCCGTCTTTCTAGAAATAGCGTCTCAGCTTAGACGGGGGAAAAAAGCACTGTCAAAGCCAACGTACGAGCTGAACGGGACTCAAACCTCGACTCAAGACGCTCGCGCGTCCCAGCCTTTACAAGTGCTTTCCTTCAACCAGTCTAAGCTGAGACACTGATTCCAGCAAGCCGGCCCCGGTGTCTTACCGGCGCATCTATTTATTTTAGAATGCAGTACTAAGTTTTTTACATACAAAATAACGAAAAATAATTCACTGGAAAAGAAAGGTTATAATATGGAAAGGTAAGCATAAAATAGTAGGTAGGCCTTTCCGAGATTTTATACTTGCAGAGCATCTGAGCCGATTAATCGAATAGTTAATTAAAGGGCGGCGAATAATAATGAAGGTATGTTTTATTTTGATATTCATTATTGACAAGCGTAAGAGAGAACTGAGAGCCTCTGAAACCCTTCACCTGAATCCGAACCCCCGCTTCTGTCTCTTTCAGAATCCTGTGGCCAGGCCCCTGCGTGGAATCCCTTTGCCCAGCCCTTTGCCCAGCTCTTCGTCCAGCCCTCTGCCCGGTCCACTACCGAGCCTGCCGCCGAGTCTGCCTAGGCCCCTCTGGTTGCACAATTTTTTTTTAAATCATTTTTATTCGATTTAAATAAATTATGAACTGTCAAACGTTATGAACAATTCATTTGCATGCTTTATTGATTTCTAAAGTGTCCAAATATGGTAAAATTGCTGCATTTATTAGATTTTAGTATCAAAAAGAAAACAGTGCTTGAAGAAAAAGGGCAAGGGACTTGCTTGGTTCTCTGCACTGTTTTTGTGACACTGGTTAGAACACTGACTGAAAAATGGCATCCAATAATGTCGTAGACAATGGATAGCAAAAAATAGCCAGTGAAATAAACTGAATGCCAATATTGGAATAGCCAATATTTAAGCCAATGTTGTAAGAGCCAGTGTGTAAGGCGCTGGATGCCAATGTTGGTTCAGCCAACGGTGAAACCTCTATGCCAATATTGGATAAAAAAGCGCAAACCACGTTGGTCCAACGTGGGCTAGAACATTGGCAAAGCAGTGGTCCATCATTGGCACCAATGTTGGACCACCATTGAATCGGGTGGCGTTTTCGAAAATGCCAACGTCAGACCAATATTGAAACCATTTTTTGCCAACATTAGTCCAACGGGGGTCCAACAATGGTGTGCTGCCTGGGCAGCTTTATTGAATACACGGTATCAAGTTGGCTGCGGTAATAATCGCAGTCTAACGCAGACACATCACGTGAATCGGTTTTATTGTAGGCCTGCTTATGCAGACTAGTCACGCAAAGAAAAAGGAGGAAAGAAGGTAGCAACGGCGTGTTTTACTTCCTTCTACCTGACGCGCCCCCAAGCGGACACTGGAATAAGGGAGGAACGAGATTGTTTTCTCCTTCTACATGCAGATGGCACAAATGTTCCGCCCTCCCGCCTTATTTTTTTTTTCCGGTTCCGATTTTTTGAGCATGGTACGCGCGTTGTTTAATAAATGTTGCTGAGTCGATTGAGCTTTGGCGAAAGCGAAAATTGCCACTAATTCCGTTTCCCATTCCAAACGTGACGCACATTTCTGTTGGATTGATGATGCATTATACGACTAATTGTATCATACGAGCAAACGAAGCCGTTAGAAACTGCGAAGTTCCGGAGGAGTGCCAGCAGCGCTGGCAGCGCTACGTACACTGGGCTAAGATGGCCGCCTCCGGATTGCGGAACGACTGTCGACGTTGACGACATTATGGAAACAGCGGAAACTGCGTTCAAGACGGGCATATATTGCTGCCGGGTGACTGGGTACCTTCTTTGCCGAGTTCGGTTGTGTTTTCCGATGCCGAGTGCCAACCGGCAATTAACGTGGTTCTGTATTTCTGCGTGTCAGCAACTTAGCTAACGACGTCACGATGGCAGTGTATTGCGTTGTGAACAGAAGACTGGAATCATCGCTGATGTGACCGCGTGTTAGCGTATCGTTGGTGTAACAACAAGATGAGATTACGTAAACCGTCAGGCATTCAGGCCGCTGGTTGGGCCGTCATCGTAGGGGGTGTGGTGTCGCGGGTTGAAATTCTGCTTTACATTAAGAGTTTTGAGACCACTTGAGGGATTACCTACCAACCCATCGACCTCCGGATAGTCATGTTGAAACTCTGGTCTGTGTCGTAGCTCCTATCGTACCGTAGCCATTGCCGTCTGCGATGTCCTGTTGTCTCCAACCCGAGAGCTATTGCGCTCTGGTAAGTGGACTGAAGAGTATCAAAATACGACGGAGAGTAGTGTACCTACAGTTCGATATTTTAGTGTTAAGCAAAAATAATAGATAAAATCGAGAAAAGAAAAATGAAAAAATTGTGGTGGCTTAGCTCGGCTATGCCAGGATATACGTTGCGTGGGCTTATGCGCACAAAACGAGAGGCGCTATCAAGCAGCTCCGGTGCAGCGTCAGACTTGGCTACAGCGCAACGGAGGCGGACAGCTGGGGACGCGGCGGCGCCAGTGCGTCTGCCGCGGCTGTGACGTCTCGAAAGCGAAGACCGGCGAGGCGCGCGCGGTGGCGCGGAGCCCGCGGCGGTGACGGCTCCTTGCTCCGGCACGCCAGCTGTGCGCCATGTGACGTCACTGCTCCTCGCCCTTGCGCAGACCGGCGAGGCGCGCGCGGTGGTGGCGGAGCCCGCGGTGACGGCGGCTCCACCCCGCCAGCTCTGCGCCGTGTGACGTCACTGCTCCTCGCGCTTGCGCAGCACGGAGCACGGCTCATTACGAGAGCCACGCGAAACTGCTCAACCTCGGACAGCGTAGCTCACGCTACAAAAGCAATATCCTCATTTCGCTTTTTAATACACTGCGTGTCCCGGAGAAACTGCCCTCCAAGTGGCGCACTAGCAGCAAGCCGTTTTCGAGCTGACCACGCCGTATCTCTGTACACTTAACACCTGCCGCATTTCACGGCTTTGAGTGCATTCAACGGTGATCAAAACCGATTTCTCTTCCTGTGAAGCATCGCTTCCAGCTCAGTGAATACCCTCTTAAGAAATTATTTCAAGACGACAATTGCAGCCCCACGCGAACAGCCCAAATAGAAAAACAAATACTAGAATAGAAACAAATGACTACGACGTGCCATGCGGGGAAGCAAACGCATGCTTGCCATTGCTGTGGAGCGGCTTGTTTTAATAGCTTTCAAATAATTGCGGCATGAGCGATTACTCTTCACTAAGAAATTTGTACTCTGACCTGTTAAAACTACTCTGAAAGATAAACATTACTGAAAAAAATTGCGGTGGCTTAGCTCGGCTATGCCAGGATGTACGTAGCGTGAGCTTATGCGCACAAAATGAGAGGCGCTATCAAGCAGCTCCGGTGCAGCGTCAGACTTGGCTATCTGTGCAACGGAGGCACACGGCTGGGCACGCGGCGGCGCCAGTGCGTCTGCTGCGGCTATGACGTCACTCCTCTGGAATGCGAAGAACGGCGAGGCGCGCGTGGTGGCGGCGGAGACCCGCGGCGACGGCGGCTCCGCCCCGCCAGCTGTGCGCCGTGTGACGTCACTGCTCACGGAGCACGGCTCATTATGCGAGCCACTCGAAACTGCTCAACCTCGGCCAGTGTAGCTCACGCTACAAAATCAACATGGTGGGAATATTACTTATTGCTTATGTCGTCTACGGGAAAATTCGTAACTTCGAATCGACGAGCATAAAAGGTGAATATACAGAGCTCCGAAGTAGTGACCGGGTTAGTGCGCTGGTGTTTTGATGATTTTATGTGCCGTCTATCTGTATGCTCCTAATAATATATGTTCAGCTGATGCTTGTAATATGGGTAATGTGTTTGCATGTGTGTATAATGTAGGTGGCCAAGGTCCCGAAGCTCAATGGTGCCATGAGTAAATATAAAAAAATATATTTTAGCACATGATTGAACCGCGGGATTCGGGCGCACGACTGATTTAACGGAAGAAACGTGCGCAATTCATGTAGTTGAAAAAAAGAAGAAATACAATCATACACGTTTTGATACATAAAAATGGTGCGGGGTATATTTATTTGTCATGGGTCGAATCTGCCCAACTTCAGATTCGGCAAAGTTCCACACATGCCGAACATTTAAAGGAAAGTTCGGCAAAGATGTGGCAAACTTCCGGCAAACGTATGCGCAAGCGCCACAACTTGACGGCGTCATGGATTGCAAATAGCCGCCGTGCGGCCGTGCGGTTTACATCGTACGTTGTAGTACTACCAGCGGTTACGACAAAGTGCGGAGGAGGCGACATGCGTACCTGTGTTTATTAGCTTTTGAGTGGGGTTCTTATTATTATGATCTGCGTCAAGGACAGAAGATTGACCAGGAATTGAAGCAAATCCATTGCGCAAGTGACAAATGATGCGGTACATACCGGGATGGCGTGATTTGCATTTGATTTTTCCAGTGATGCAACAACGGTAGTTGCAACATTGACTGACAAGTAATTAAATAAGAATCTTCGTAATTCTAGGAATCCTGTTTTCGGCTTGCAATGTTGCTTTTTAAGTAAGATCATTCCGAGTTTTTTTTTATTCATCCGCATAAAATTAAGCAGAAAGCTATCATGCTTGACGTTGCATATCCGGCATTCCTAACTCATTTTCATTTTTCTAAACGACCGTGTGTGTCCTAATATAAGAAATCGGCATCTTAAAAGTAAAAAAACGAGACGTCGTGAACATGGGACTGCACATGGGTGTAGCACGATTGCTCCGGGCACAGAATCCGGTCACATAAGCCCCGTGTCATTCGCCCCGCGTTTCGAAAACCCCGCACTCAATGACCCCGTTCTAGTAGCCCCCGTTCCAAACTTCCCGAATTTATTTGCCCCCGTGACAAAATCGCCGCATTCAATTACTCCGTTCTATTTGCCCCATGGTAGTGGTTATTGCATACGCTTGCAATAATTTTCTGGTTATTTTATCTGCGCCCCCCCCTCCTCCGATAATGGCGTTTTAACGTCCCCATTGTGTTTCCGGCACCTCGAAAGTTGGCGCAACTCTGCCCTAGAATTGCATAAAAGGCTGAGGCCAGAGGCAGTGGACCGTAAAGCACAAGAATAAGTATGTTGGTTGCGTTGTTGGTTGGTGTAGTATACAAGATCCCACTAAGTTGCGGAAGAGTGTACATCGGCCAGACTGGCCGATGTAATAATGACCGAGCCCGTGAGCATGACTGGCCTCTCCGATCAACCGCTGGGATTCACTCGCGAGCTGCATTGCGTTGCTTGTAAATGTCCGCCAAAATTGAACAACATTATCATGACCGGGAGATCACATATAAAACCACCAGAGAAATATTGGGAGCGTATACAATAAGAAAAGAGGAGCAAGGAGCATGTGTCAGCCAAACATTGGTTTTTCTACACACAAAAAAAAATTGCTTATCTCGACACGTGCTGAAGCGGCAGTGCGGTCTACTTCGTTGGTGTTTTTCCAATATGTTTAGTTGTGAGTCCAGCACTTGTGTCATTCGCATCTTCCCTTTGTCCTTGTCTATATTTTTGCGCGCTGTTTTGTTTTTCCGATTCCCTATCTAAGGGCACGTTTCGTCAGCAAGCGTCTCGGACCGTCGGCTACCATGCAGGTACTTCGGACGCAGAAGGGCAAGGATGCGCTTTATCTAGACGGTAACAAGTATGTTTTTCACCGCCATAACAAGAACGGAACCACTGTTGGGCGCTGTCGAAAGTATCGTGCCATCAACTGCAGCGTCACAGTCCTGACAGAGGGAGAACGTGTCCATCGGAATGCAGGTATGTTCGGTTCATTTAAATGCGGGCGTGGTGATCACATCGGGAATTTTTAAACTTTTACCACCGCGCATTGTAATATGTTTTTTATTGATTGCAATTTTAAGGTGACCACTCGCATGCGCCAATTGCTGCAAGCGCGACCAGCGCACGCCTTAAGTCTGGCTTAAAGAACCAAGCCGCTGCTGAACCCCACGCTCCTGCGCCAGAAATGTACTCTGAGCAAATACGGAGCATCACAGGTCAGGCAGGTGATTTAAGCCTTAAGTATTTACCTTTAAACATTAGTTACAGGCTAAGTGTAATATACCTAAAAAAATGTATTCTTTTCTTTTAGGTCTCCGAGGACGTCTTAGCTCAGCTTCCAACATTTGAGAGCTTACGAAGCACTATCTGCAGCAGCGAAAAGACACAACCAGCCTCCACTACCAGGAAGTGCCGCGGACGTAGACTTGGGTGGCATATACACGAAAACGATGGACGGAAGAGAATTGTTTACTTTTTGATGTGCCAACCTCTGTCGGCCGCATCATCTGCTTCGGTACACCGGAGGCACTCGTTGATTTCTCTGAAGCGAACGAAGTTTTCATTGATGCAACCTTCTTTTCCTGTCCCTCTGTTGTTTTACCAGATGATGACATTGAGCATAGTGAAAGAGCGATGCAGCTTCAATGTTGCTTAATTCTTGCTGCCAGAAAAATTCCGTGACGTGAATGTTCATGCTGTGCAGCAGCTTCTCGCGCCCTGGTCTCCGGAGCAGCTTGCTGTCTACGTAGACGCTGAGGCGCTGCATGCCGAGCTTTTCGGTCCTTTTCATTCATGGCAGTAGGAGAATGTGTGGTTTTCTTTCTTTTTCTTTTTTTAAGCAGACAGATGGGATGGCATCTCAGAACCCCCTACTCTTTTTTTTTTTCTTCTTTCATAATTTTTTTTCATCTTTTTTTCTTTCCAATTTTTTTTTGCCCTACACGAGCATGTGAGCATGTGCTCACGTGCTCGTGAGCACGTGATCTCACGAGCAGAAGCACGAGCACCCGACGCCGGCCTACGGCGGACGGACACACGGACATGGCTAGCCCCTAAGGAGCTTCGCCCCTACAAAAATAATAATAACTACAGCGGCTTGTTCGGCGAACGAGTCGCTGTCCCTAGCCCAGTGTGCGTTCAAAAAGAAAAAGAAAAAAGAAAAAAAAGCACCTCTTTTATTTAAAGGGGGCAACTCCGGCCAAAACTCAAAATGAAATAAATTACTGGTATCGCCGTAGTGACACAAATAGGGCCCACAGCCAAAATATTACGTCCGTGGGACGCCGCATTCTCAACTGATGCCGATAATAAAAATGCGACCCGCCGAGCGCCGCTCCTCGGCGGGCGGCCAGCGGGTTGCCGATCCGCTAAAGCAACATTGGGCCTTGACGTCAGTATCGTTCTGTTTTCTTTCCTCCGGTCCGAGCGTTGCGCGGAGTGCGCTTCTTTGAGCCGCTACCACCACTGGCGCATTGAGCAAACAGGTGATGGAAGCCACCGGAAGTAAACGGCTTGTCCCGGAAGTGAGCGCTTGGCAGGCTTTGTAACCCTTTCTGAGTGCTGGTTCAAAAAGCGTCGAGGGCGCTGGATTTTCGCTTGTTCCCTCTAGAGAGCCTGCTTGTTGGGCAGTAAGAGCGCATACAGACCCGAGAAGTATCGTGGGAACCCGTTCGATGTAAACATTTTGAGGTTCTAGTTGATCAAGTGTAAACATGTCCCAAGTTCAAAAGCCTCATTCTCGGGATTTAATCCAGAACGGGAGTATTAAAACCCAATCAAAGACACAAAAAAGCATGGTCCAAAATATCGACTGAATGTACTAGGAAGCCCAGCGCCGCCCGACTTCCGGGACGAAGCATCAGGCTTCCCGGTGAGCTTCACTTGCGCCCTGCAACGGAGAGCGAGCTAAAGCGCCGTCCAGCCCCCTGTCCCGCGACACCAACGCCCTATAGGTGGCGGGGCGGTAGTTCCAAGATGGCGGAAGAGACGGGGATAGATTCTCCAGGATATCCCGTGCGCCTGCTCGCTGGCGCTGTTCAGCGCGCTAAAAATGGTTTATTTGTCTACAAATTCGAAGCGGTTATGGAGGGATCATATTACGGGTGACAGAGATGTTGATGCACGTTAGGGAAACGAGCATGCTGTTATTTAGAAGTTGCAGAAACCTCGAACTGCGAAGCTTTCTGGTGAGCGAGCACGTTTTAGGCACCGGCCACGTTACTGTTTGTGGCAGATTATTTTTGAGGGTGATGAAGATATGTTTGCCCTTTGCCTAGACATTAGTGCTCTAAAAGAGTGCCGCGAAAGGTGACCGTCAAGCTTCGGAAGGCAGCGTTTACAGTATTGTTGTCCTGCGTCACAGGATCACAACCGCTTTGCTCACCGTCTCGGTTTTAGTGTATCGTAACACTTGACCAAACTGCTCTATGGTTATTGATAGGAAGTTTGTTACCGCAGGCCTACCGTGCGGTGTAGCATTGCAACCGGAAGCTAGCGCTGCGCCTTTGAAGCACAATTTTCTGTGCGCGCCAGGATACGTTGCCGTGCTCATCACTCCAAAAAAAAAAGAAGTTGTATTCCTTACACCTCTTGTCACATATACGACACTCCAAAACTTCAGTTCGCCGTGCAGCCCACTGACATGAAACTGACGGCCCCAACTTTTATGGAGAGGCTTGATGACGGCGCAATATAAGATATTAAACAGCTAAAGTATGCATCAAAGAGTACAAAACAAAAACGAGGTTTTGCAGCAAAAAAAAAACGATTACTTTTGTTTTTATTATTAGTCATTTACACTTACTTAAGCTATTTTAATAAGTTGCACAACTCGGCTATCAAGCCGCTCGTGAAAGTTCGTAGCGCCGGTTGAACGTCAGTGCGCTGTACGTCCAACTGAAGTTTAGGGTGTCGTACGCTATGAAAAAACTGCCTATTAAGATAATCGGAGTGTTTAGGGGTTTATTTATTGCTCTATCAAAAATAAATATTTTAATATACCGTACATTTTTTGTACCATGTTATTTGCAACATTGCGGTCCGTCTGGCTAAAACTGCGCGTTCTAAGCTCTCTCGTCACGAACGGCTGGCTAACACAGACGTTCTTAAAATGCTTCGAGCATTTCTTTATTTGCTTTGTAATTACCTGAAAGCAAGTACGGGTATTCTGTATTTTTAAAGTGCTTGGAATAAATGGTCATGTTTCTTGTAACGGCCTTAAAACGCGAACCCATTCCCGATTTGTATTGCTCGACATACCGTTGCGCGACGAGTTTTCTCCTACTTATGGCAAAGAATAGACTTTCCGTAGACAGTACGATAGAGTTCTTCATTATTAGCAGGGGCGTTTTCCGTCACGTTGAGCACAGATTGAGCTGGCAGCCATGCACAAGATCAGAAATCCGCAGTGTATGCGATACCCGAAAGGTCCCTAATGAAATTAGACATCCCGGTCCTTCGTGCAAGGCTGTTACAAGGCGGAGCAGAAGAATTCCTTTTTTAACGCGCTCGCTTTTTTCGTTAA
>JAZHYW010001017.1:0-30311 GCA_037355805.1 Ixodes ricinus | reverse complement strand
ACCTTACAATCCGCCATGTAAGTTCACACCAATATTTCTACGTTGATTTAAAAAAAAAACGTTTTTAAGATTTACGGTATTTGCGGAACGGAAATATGTAGTAATTAATGTACCCATATTGCCTCCATAATATTTACAATTTATAAATGCAACCGCTGGCCTCCCTCTTCAGCTCACCAGTGTCAAACGCACGGTATAGATGCCGCTGTTCAATAAATACCCCGGTATGCGTAAGAACATGACAGTTGAACAGAACTTGAGGCTTGAATCAATCAAGAGTTTAAAATAAATCGCGCACATAAAATAGCTTGTCGTATAAAGACAATTACTGGCAATTACATTCGCAGAGCGCGGTGACATAACTGACACTCCACTCGCACCCAACAAGCCGAACCTTGGCAAATGAGGACTACACAACGCTCTGTGGTATTCGGCTTGAAAATACTGGGAGGACTTTTACTACAGCACACATATACCGCCAAGAAGACAGCCATATTTAAAAAAAAACTAAATAGAAATGACTTCGAACACAAAAATAACCAATCAGAACGTCTCTCACGGTCTATTAGAATAAAAAGCACTTGCAAATGTCGCTGTACAGGGCCTTTCGGGCCGATCGCTCTGGATTACACGTTGAACTCGTCGGAGATTCCTGGCACAGAGTTCGACACGGTTCAAACTCATCGGATAGGGACAAAACGTACATTGCGTAGCAAGAATACCTATCCCTAATGGTCAGGAGAACTTCTTCTTGTCACTCACATGGAAGAGAAGGCGGTCCGTCGTGTCTTCGGTCCGTCGAAGCTAGTGGTCACATGTATGCCCACAACAAAGGAAGATCACCGGTGTGTAGGCGCTGCCGAAAGAATATCCATGGTCTTGGCAATCCGCATGTTGAAGATCGCACTTGGCACTAAGACGAAATGCGCTGCTGGTGATCAGAACTCTAGAGCCAGATTTACCACATTTACCACAGAAGCGAAATCCACAGCAGGCCCGCAGGCCGCATCACACGCGAAACTATATAGGTCCGGTCTTCGCAGGGATTCCAGGTTTGTCAACGGCTAATGCGTCATCCGTCAAACCACGTGATCACGCTTCTGCCGTTACCCGCGCACAGAGAGCAGATTCAAGCGATAAAACGTATACGGCTCATTGGTACGGCCAGTACGCACCGTCTACAACGCCTTCAGCTTAGGGAGAGGGAGAAAAGAGAGAAGGAGTAGAAAGAAAGCAGCCCAGAACGGGGGTGCGCTTACAAAGGCTAATCTTCAGGCCCATCTCAACAATGAACCCAACCAGAGGATTTGTCACTTGTACCCAAGGTTGATAGTGCAGTGGATGTTATGCGTGGCCGTGGGCTTTTAGTCAGGTTCCGTGCTCTGCCTTATCACCAGCTTCGAGACTGTAGTCACGTGACCCTAACCGGAGACACGATTGGCCTAAAACACGCATAGCGTCTATCCTGCTGCCAATGCCGATTGAACAGGACAGCTCTTATATATATATATATATATATATATATATATATATATATATATATATATATATATATATTATTTTATCAATAAATTTAAAATTATTTGTACACTGTTAGGTTCGCGTTTTTAAACTTCAAATTTTTTTTACGAAAGAGTTACACATAAAAGACACCAAGGACAGCCCATCGTCCGACTTTCAACACACGATGAATCGGTTGCGATGCTGCGCGAACAATTTCGGAAAGATGCTGCGTAGGATACGCCGGGCGTAACGGCTTCGCGACCGTTCGAAAGGGCAGAGGATTCGCGACGACAAAGTAGCGTCTTCCAACTTCAGTAAGCTAACGGTGCTCGAGAGTACCACGCTCACATTTCCGCAGAGCGAGCGCGGCCGGCCAGATGGAGGCACAGTATGCTCTCGCGTCGCGATTGCTACGTCGTTGCTCTGCCTACACTGATGACATGTGCACTGGCAGTCGAAGCAGCCCTCTCGAGACTTCATTCGAGTCCAATAGACGACTTTCTAGCGCGATAGACTCTCGTAAAACTGAGAGTAGAAGTCACTTCGGTTGGCGGCGTAAGCGGCGGCTTTATGTTTGTTGACACCTGCGTCGGCAATGACAAATATGCACAGAAACATTAAATATAAAAAATAGAGCACGCAAAAAGAAATACAAACATGGCAGAAGCACGGACAAAGTAGAAGACGTTAACGCTACGTAATGCATATACATACAAAATACACTAGAAAAGACAAAAATAATTAAATTTAAAAAAACGGAATTGAGTTTTTAACGCCGACGTAAGCCAATGCGAAGGGAGAGCAGCCGGCAAAAAAAAACTGCAATAGTCCTATAGGCAGCTAAGGACGTATTTGTGATCGCGGTTATAAAGCAGCGGCAACGTACGCACCATGAAGTTGGCTAAATATATTTCTCGCCCCGAGCGAGCGCGTGAATCACTCTTTTCCACTTTCCTACCTCTGCAATGCAAAAAAAGGGTCGCGGGTTTATAGCCTAGGCGACACAAATATCGATAAGCCATTGGCTATGGCAGTGCAATATTGACCAGCCTATACCATGACATCACCAATATTGGAAAACTTTTGGCTTTGACAGTTTAATATTCACCAGCTTAAGCCATCGTATATTCAATATCGGAAATCCATTGGCTCTGACAGTCCAATATTGTACAGGTTATGCCGGTGTATATCCAATATTGGAAAGCTATTAGCTTTGACAGTCGAATATTGGACAGCTTATGCCGGCGTGTCGCCAATATTAGAAAGCCAGTGGCTCCGACAGTCCAATATTGGACAGCTAATGCCGGCGTATATCCAATATTGGAAAGCTATTGGCTTTGACAGTCCAATGTTGACCAGCCTATGCCAACGTATTACCAATATTGGAAAACCATTGGCTTTGATAGTCCATTATTGTCCAATGTGATTCCAATATTGGAAACATATGGCTCATCGGGCCATTGTTGGGCCATTCTTTGCCACATCAAATGCAATGTTGGCCCAATACGGTGTGCTGCCTGGGTGCGTGATAAGTGCATCGTCAGGGCGTTCATAATTTTTGTACGTTTGCCTCCAACGGCTCGACAAATCACGCACCGAATGAAAGCATGGAAGAACGCAGAGTACAAACGCACAAACGCACAAAAGACGACGAGCACAAAATGACAACGCTCGAATGTCTCCATCGGGTCTGAGGGTTGGCTCCGGTTAATGTGAAATGGAATGTAATGATGCAAGACACCAGCTCAAGGTACATAATTTATTACCTTAACGCGTAAGAGCAATATTGCGGCAATTAAATTTTATCATTCAGATTTTTTTGTAGTTAAATACGAGTCTTCTTTTTGAGCGGGGCTCGACGATAATAACTTTGACTGCGCGGTTGAGAAACTTTTGATAATTCTATCATAATTACGATTGATGGGCACTAAAAACCACACATTTCTAAATACTGCGTGGGTTAATATAACATATATCTCGTGGAAATCGCGTCAATACCGCGCGGATTCGCGGAATTCATCAGTTTGCGTACAGCAATCTAAGAACTTGCTTATAGCCGTGGGATGTTTATTATATATCTATAAATCGTGAATATTTTTCGCAATCCGTAGTTCCTCCCGTGAGAAGCAAACCATGAAGACGTTCTTTTGCTTCGCTCTCCTTGTAGTGGCGCTCGTCGTGGTCTCTGGCAGATCAATTTCCGATGACCCTATCGGTGAGTGCCATTTCTATGGTACCATTCGATTCAGAACTTCAAATTCTAATAAGCCTTTCATTTTAGATCACACATTTGAGAATAATGTTCGTTCACGATACTCCATTGGAATAAAAATATATTGGTTATAGTTTACTCCTGAAGGCACAGCTTTGAATGTCATCGAGATTGAAGTTGGGTTGTTATGTGCACATTGATAAAAGGATAATAGAGCGCAAAAAATACACAGGGAAAGAGCACAAAAGACGAGAGCACAGCGGAGACTCAGGACTCTATTTTTTCTTCTTTAATGCCGTTATGTCTTGATGAAGAAAAAAAACGAAATCGTAAATTTGGGGAGTGTTTGTTTATTTTGAGTCATTGTCCCACGTCTTTTTTGCGCTCTTTTTTCCCGCTTCGAGTGTTTATGGCTTAGCGGCAAAACTGATTACTTCAGAGTTAGAAGAAACAGCAAAAATAAGAAAAACAGCAAGACTTGAGGTCCTCCGAGCAGCCTGAAGCGTCGCCACCACGCATGCGTAGAAGTTCGCCGAACGTGCAGTCCGATGTTCCAAGTTGCTCCGGCGACCCAAATCGATGGGGTCCCTTATTCTAAAACTCTTTGTTGAAGCCGCAACTGTATATACCATGTTCCTCGCCATGTCCAATCAGAGCCGGCTGTATATACCTTTGCCAAAGTCGCTTTCTGAGCGCTGCCATCTTTGTCTGCTCGGCTGTGGAAAGCCTCCTGAGCGTGCGCTGTTGGCTCTGCATTAGCAGACCCTGGGCGTGCGTCCACAGCTCAGAGACTCAGCATTTTTCACCCGAGTGATAAGCGATGCAAAGGTCTATACGACCCGCTGGAGCCAATAAATCGGGGCCAAAAAGTGCATGCACCGTCTGCTTTTATTTAAGCAGATGGTTGCAATCGGACCTCGGCGTTCTGACTTCACCTCAACGGTGACGTCAGAACTCCGAGCTCCGATTGGCTCCGATTAAAAAGAGAGTGGGTGGACTTCGATGCCATAGCTGCCTCGAGGTCTACTCTCGTCCATCCAATCGGAGCGACAATCGGAGTCCGGCGTTCTCACGTCACAGCTTCCCCTCCTCAAGTATAGCGGGCGAACTTACGTTTCTGATATGTTTATGTTCCAGGGGATAAAGATCGCCGTTGCGCGCAAATGACGACACTGATGAACTGCAACGAACCTAAACGCAACTACTGGCGCTTTGACGGAAAAGGATGCGTACTAGTGTGGGACAACAACATGTGTAATACAAAAAACGCTCACGATTCCAAGGCTGAATGCGAAAGAATCTGTGTTAAACTGTTAACCGAACTTGGTGAGCACTAATTCACGCGTACTTCTGCGTCCCATGCAAATGACAGAGCGAAGAAGTACTGGGAATAAAAAACTTTGAATAATGTATCTGACTTTGCTTCGTGTTTTTTTTTTTTTTTGTTTCCAGCAGATATACCACGAACGCTCGGGTGTGACCTCACGCCTCAGCGGTGGCGCTGTTGTCGGTGTTGTGCGCATGCGTACAGTCATCGTGCGAATCTTGTTTCTGCGCACACGGGGTGCCCGTGTACACCTGGTGGCGGAAATTGGCGTGAGCTTGCCAGTGAAAAAACAAGCAGCGTTTTTCGTCCTTCACAGCGTTCGTGCCAAGTATAGCCCGTGCTCTGTTTATTGAGGATGCATGATTAACTGGGCATAATTAAACCACTTACGCTATCAAGATATCAGTTGTCATTGTAATAAATGTCGGAACCTCTCGATAAAAATAAGATGCTTGCTAAGAGCGTTCGGGTCGCCATTTCTAGAGCCTTCCGCGTTGAACAGTTTGATTATGCGCATCCAATCGGCATCCGCAGTCTTTGTAACCGCATCCAAAACGTAGGCGCAAAAGATGGAGCCGCATCCGAACTCATAATACAGACATTCACTGCATATCCTAAAATCAAGCGTGAATGAAATAAAGAAGACAAATAGCACTTTCTAAGCTGTTTCGCTTATCTTTGTACAAAAATATCTTCGGGCGAAAATACGCGGTGGATGTCATTTTAATATTATCTGTTTCATCCTGCTTATATTAAAAGCGATCAGCCTTCTTGAGACACTGCGCGTCGCTGGAAAAATGATCGCAATTACGTGATCGTCCTAGGAATCTACGACACCCTTCCCGGAAGAGCACAAAAAGAATATATATATATATATATATATATATATATATATATATATATATATTATTTTATATATATATATATATATATATATATATACAACATGCATGGCGGCGGGAGGCCGAAGGCGTGGGTGACTCCGGCCGAAACGTCGAAGAATAAATCGTCCGTTGTTGCTGTTTTCAACGAAGGTTTTTTTCTTCCAAGTTATATATATATATATATGGGTGGTTTCATTGGATATCAAACACGCTTGTAGAAGTGGGTCTTTCTATTTTTTCCGAAAAAAAATATATGTAATTTTCCCACTTCTGGAAAGAACAAAACCGCTTTTCAAAATGTTTTTAAAAAAATATTTCGCTTCACAAAAAAAGTATTGAGTGGAGCAGGGTGAAAATCTGTTTTTTACTCCATGATTTTTCTACCCAGTTCTGTGCGCTGGTATAAATACGAAAAGCAGACAAAACTCACAGTTATTTTTTGTATATTTATGTTATTTCGATTATTTTTTAGTTCAAAGGAAAAAAAAACTTTTGTATTTTTGTTTAGTGAGGTAAAAAATGACAAACATCGTCTCTTTGACAATCCGGTGAAATCTTCAAAGCCTTGTAACTCATGAGTTATTACATTTTTCGCTTACCAAATACTATGCGGGTTTAGCCCTATAGATGGGCTATCGACGGGTATATTTTTGTTTATTTTATTTGCACTGACTTTTTTTTATATAAAATTTGAAGTATCGTCGGAAATGAAATTAACCGATAATTTGAACCCACTTTATCGAAAAAGGCCATTTTTAATTCGTTCAATTTTTTTTATTATTGCTGCCGGTCATATGAACTTTCAATTGGCTTGATGTGATTTCCCCCTTTTTTTGCTGTATCGTCACTAGAAGTGTTCGAAATCGCTCCCATGTGACAATCCGGAGACATATGCATGGCCTTGTAACTCGTGAGTTATATTATTTGTCGCTTACCAAATACAATGCGGTTGTAGCCCTGGATATGGGCTATCGAAGAGGATTAGTTTAGTTTATTTTATTTTTACGGAATTTTTCTATATAAAACTCGAATTATCGTCGAAAATGAAATTAACCGATATATTGAACCCACCTTATCGAAAAAGGCGATTTTTTATTTCGTTAAATTCTTTTATTATTCCAGCCGATCATATGAACTTTCAAATGGATTGATGCGATTTACCCCTTTTTTGTGGTATCTTCTCTAGAAGTGATCGAAGTCGCTCCCACGTTCTCAGAACGACCAAACGCAGTTCCCGCAGGTCGGCTTTGCTGCAAAGAATATACTGCCATATATCTGTTTGTGTTATACACAGGTTGTGAGGCTTGCAGCACCTTGCCACAGTACACAATTTTCGTTCGCAGGACGGCTCCTTGATGCGGACGTCAAAGGACTTCGTTAAAAAATAAATTAAAACAATGACAATAAGCGTTCAGCTTTTCGACTTACCGGAGAAAGAAATCGATATATTCAGGAAGCACGAAAAAGAAGAATGGGCCTCGGTAGGTGCTTGCAAAGGATTACAGTCCTCACATGTGTGGTGCACAGTTCGCGAGCCGGGCCAGGAACCTAAGGAGGTGACATTAGCACGGGATTTACAGTCTCCGGCAATATGGAGGACACATTTGCCGAAGCTGTTTATGCAGTGGTACCAAGTCCGCCTTGGCCCGATGCGCTTTATTTTGAAGGAGAAAATAGAACAAACTTTTATTTATTTCCAAACCCAAGCAAAGTGTGCATAGCCAAAGCAAATCTGACGTACCCACCGAAAATAAAATTGTCAAATCGCTTTTCCATATTCCAGAAGGCTATACAAGCTTTGCATTAAGCTCGGTGCGACAAGGTGGAAATACTAAAAGTCTACAGAGACATTAAATGACTGCTTTCGCTGCCTTCTGTGCATGTGATAATCGTTGCTTCTTGGCATCAGAGCTATTGATCAGTCTTGAACAAAACCCAACACTTTTATTTTTAACCGCACACACTCGTTCAAACAGAAGGGCCACCGTCTCGGGTTCACCGCTCGCTCGCTTTGGCTCCAGTTTTCGTTCTGTCCGTCTCGACTTACCACGCTGTTGAACTTCTCGCCTGGATACGACCGCTGCGGTACAAAGTTCAGCTCGCCCCCGCGCTCGATTGTCTCCACAGAGGCAAGACGATGCCGTTATCAAAAAGTTCCAATATTGCGTTGCTCGTGAACTTGACTTTTTAAAGCACAACAACGTATTGTTTTACAACTGCATACTAAATATATTTGTGTTATAACAGCTGCAGGCCTCGCTACCGGGCCGGATCGTTAAGGTAGGCTCGCGCGGGTTTCCAGGACTTTCGATAATCGCCTCAAATAACATACCATTTGATTTGATTTCGCACCAAGCACTGACATTAGTCGGAAGTTTTGCAATAAGTCTCGTGGTCTGTGCTGGTGGGTTAGTGAGCTTTGTTGAGTGCGCTTCTCACTGCATACTGGTGTACTGCAGCGAAGCGACAATGGCGTACTAGGCATTGCGATGTTGCGTGTCTTGCTTCGCCCCAGCGCACCCACGTGCTAAAGGGAAAGGTACTCCTCCAAAACGAGACGTGGTTCACGGAAGTATATATGGGCTCATTTGTAGGTTTATTTTATTATGATTTGTTTTCTGACTGAATTAAGAATTAATAACTTGAAGGACATAAATCTGGGTCTTCAAAATGATTCTATTTTAACATTTGTTCAGTGGCATTTCGTACCTAAAATAATCATTCACGGCAGTTTGCGCTGTCCTTCATCAGTCGTCGTCTTGTTACAGTGTCTGGTGCTTCCACACACAACTAAACAGCTAGTGTTTGTTCTCCTCCTAATATTTGCCGCTCTCCTCCTTACATTTTTAGTGCACGGTTATGCTCCAAATGCTCTTTTGGCTTCTCCAAAATGAACTTTTGGCTGCTCCAATAGCTGCTCCAATATGACTACCACCAATCACATCATTGAGCTTCCGTGCTTGTGTTTTGGTTTCAAGCAGTTGAGTTTTTGGCTCTATTGAAAATATATGTGGTTCTGGGGCAAAATATTTATTCAGCAGTCTCCTGACACCATATTGAATTGTCTGGCAAAACAATAAAAATAAACATTTTTGGCGTGTGTTAGTGTCCCTTTAACAAAACAAAATGAGGGTGCAAGCTGGCTTAGGTTAAACAAGGTGAATTTACCCTATTCTAGGAATGTTTGAAGCATGACGCAAACACAGAAGTCTCAAACACAGCTGAGTTTTAATGGACTGAAAAATGAATAGGCAACCCAAAAGAGGGAGACACAAAGACGCTCTTTACAAAAAATTGTTGTTCCGCTTACAACCACTCTGCAAAGGGAATTAATTCCCAGACCTTGCAGCCTTCTACTATACACAACCCCTAAGATCCTCAAAGACTGCAAACAAAAAGAAGCAACCTACAAACCTCTGAGTAAATGTGGTTAAAGAAACAATAGCTTGAGCTTTGAACCTAGGAAATACAAAATCATCACACATAACGTGAAGTTTCCCAAAAACAGGTGGACATTGAACTTGTTTCTAATGAAAAAAATATAGGTCGAAAAGCCTGTTCCACTCGGTGTCAAAACACAGGAAAGGCTTAGTCAAGAGAGGTCATGAAAGCACGCACACGATGCACATCGTCAATGTTTTTCTTGTAACACTGCAGTTTTTGAGCGGGACGGCCTTCGATCTCCGGCCTGGTTTCATTGGAGCCAACCTGCCTGGAACAAGGGATCCTATCAACCTGGATGGCATCTCTCCTTTCATTGACTTTTCCAGTGACAAAAACGGAGACAAGCACCAGGCAACCGAGGCAATCACCTTTTCCGTCATCAACCAGCTTCATCTCGGTCGTTCCGAAACAGCCACATCGACGCCCGCATCATCGCATTGGCCCAGAAGGCTGGCCTCGTCACCCGTGGGTCGTCAGAGGGCATGGAAGCACGCACACGATGCACATTGTAAATTTTTTTCTTCGAACCCTGCAGGTAAGTAGTCCTGACGGTTTTCAATCTTTTAAGTCGATAGAAGTGATAGAAGTGCTGTGCCATTTGCGCGAAATTGCGCCATAAACGAAAATCTACTACATCTTTTAGAAAAATGTCAATTTTGCTAAGAATTGCACCACACTTGCGCCGACATCGGCTTAAGGCGAAGAAATAAATAGTTTATTAATGGTCGACCCTAATATTCATAAAAGTAGAAGGAGAGAAAAATTGTAGAAATATGAATTTCACAGCATCTCTGCTTACAGTATAGTTTGTTTCGTCTTCGGTCGGTGCACAGTTGAAGGCTCGAACACCTACTTACACAAACACTTATGCTACAAGCGCAAGTCACGGGACATTCGCTGCCCTTGGTGGGTTTAGCCGATTAAGAACACGTACAAGCAGATGACAAATGCCATGATGTCTGACTTTGATGCTGCGAATCAACCGGTCGGAGCCGTTAATGAACTGGCTGGTTGATCACTGACATTATCTAAATTTCCAGTCGATGTCGGGAACTAAGGGTCCTGAGAAAACTTGGCAAAATAGTAGGATTTCCGATTGCTGCTGCTGTCATAAAACTGAACCAAAGACTTGTACTCCTGATCAGATCACTTGATTATCATGTCTGCCACATGACTGTGTTGTTTGACTGAAGAGTACCGTGCCACTTGGGCCGTTCGGGTCAACCTTCGCCGCCTCTCATCAGCGTGTGCGCGTTGAGCTTCACCTCTTTGCACTAGGGTGCTAGGAGCAGTGACTGTCCTGGGGGAGCGCCTGGCTTAGTGCGATAGGCGTGCAAATTATGCTCAGGATTAGTACAGGTCGAACCTCTTTTTTCTAATTGTAAAATAATCTCTAATTAAAAACAAACAGAGAAAGAGAGGGAAGAAAACACGAGTCTGTATATATTTGAATAAATATGGTAGTCACGGTAGTTCCCTTGCAGCAGTCGTCGATTAAAAGAGCAGAAAACTTTGATATAACTCTGGTTCCTACGCCGCTAAAAAGCAGTGTCACCATTAAAGCACAAGTGTAGGCTTTTATAATATTTTGGGGTGGTGGCTTTTGCAGTTTATGATATTGGAGACTTGAGTTTGGTAAGTTAATTAAACTGATGGGAAACATTTTTATTCGTGGACGTGTTACTGGATATTCTGGTACTTGCTGGCATTTTAAAGAAATTATATTTACAGGCTAGACAGACTACGGAGTGTAAAATGGAGATTTGAGAGAGGATTTATGGCGACGAAGTGTTGCACTATGATTCACTTTTTAACCATATTTTAATACCCATCGTAAATGAAACCTACTCTGACTAGAGCCTTATTTAAGAAGTCGGTGTTCCTTTTATGCTCTATCTATTCTTATCACAAACGGTAATAAGTAATATGCTCGAATATCAAAAAGGAAACCTTGATCATTACCATAAAGAAACTCATTTAGAGATGCAATCACTTTTTCATTCTCAAGTGCCATGTGCTCACAGATGTTGGCATCTGCTCCAAAAGCATCAATGGCTGCTTCAAACCAACATTTCGACTGCTAAATAACCTGCTACAAAAAAGTGAAATGGCACTTTCATCACTGCTAAAGACGTCTGTATAATAGTGCTTCTATGCCGAGAAGCTTTGGTGAATTCGTTCAGTGTGTTGTTGCTGCTGCTGCTTGGATGCGAGGTCGAGACTAACCCCGGACCAACTAATATTGAACAATCTAAGCAGCTTGATGAAATGATGTGGGCGTTGCAGGATACAAATGCGCAAACTCAGAGGGTTGTGGAAGGGCGAAGTAGTGTGCTGAGCTCGATTAACGAACTAAAGAAACAAACAGCTACAAGCCACGTTAACAATTATTGGTCGAAGGGTTTCTGCGATTGAATTGAAGTCGTCTTCAATCGATGAATTACACCGCGAGTTGGCTGGTGCCAGCCAATCTGTTCAGCGCATTCAAAAAGAAAATCATGCTTTGCGCAGTAGATTAGATGAGATTGAAGACCAATCACGCAGAGATAATCTTGTATTGTATGATGCGTACGATTGCCTTGGTGAAACGTGGGCCCTGGCGGAAGAAAAGGTGGTTCGTTTACTTTCAGATTTAGCTTATTGTATTATTTTGCGTGAACAAATCATGCATGGTCATCGCTTGGGGCCTTTTATAATAGGAAAGCGTCGTCCTACTTCAGTGAAGTTTCAGTCTTTTAAAACTAGAGAAAGTGTCCTGCAGGCCAAGTCAAAATTAAAAACCAGCCCTTTTTCTGTTTCAAAAGATTTTAGCTTTTCGACTCATTTAGCTCGGCGCAAACTACTGGAGTATGGAAAGAGCCAGGAAAACCAGTTTAAGCAAAGTTATAAGGAACTTTTTGTTAATAACAAGTGTTATGCGTACAATGAAATCGAAGACTGTAGTTACGAAGTAGCCATGCCTCGTCGCGAAGTTTCTTCTGCGACACCCCTATCTGATTTGCAAACAGTGTCTACTTCTATGTCAACTTAAGAAACAGCACGAGGCTGAAAAGTGGTTTGGCCTTTTTTAACCCTATTGAAAAATATGTTTTACCGGATTGTCATTTCCAGTAAAAGTCTCTTTTACTGGATTATGGAACTGTTTTCACTTCCAGTAAAGCGGTAGTTTACTGGAATCTCACCGGTTGTTTTACAGGAATGTTACCGGTTCCTTGCCCGAATGTCACCGGATTTCTACCGGAAGATTATTTCCAGTAAAATTCTATTTTACTGGATTATGGGATTTTTTTGCTTCCAGTAAAGCCGCAATTTACCAGAAGATAACAGATAATTAATGTCTTTATTATCTTTGAAAAAATACATGTGAGCGTGCTGGCCGACGAAAGCAAAGATGCTTGTATGTGAGACCAGGCAGCCAATAAAATACCGTGACACAGTGAACACTGGAGAAACAAAATAAACAAACAACAATATTGTAGGAATGTGGGCAACGAATATGCACTAAGTAATTATATAATTATTATTGCGCGAGTGTGAGGCACCATTCTCTTACAATCTGTTTTACCAGCACGAAAGGATGATATGTTTAGCAAAGACTCTGGCAAACTGTTGAAGATTGGCCGGAATTCACCGTGATTTTCTTTCTTTCTTTGGAAGTCAACGGAAGGCACTTAGGAGGAAGCCTGTGAACCGTGGTTGGTGCATGTTTACCAGATGCTGGACGATTCGGTAACAATTAAAGTGGTTAGTCCACATAGACCTGCAGGTTTTATGTATCTATTTAACCGGGTCGATACCAGTGAAACAATTTGCACAGCTGTAGACAAAAGCAATCAGACCAAATAGGAACAACCGAGTTCTTTGTCGCAAAAGATATCTTTCAAGATCATAATGTAAAAACAGCGCAAACAAACACGGACGAAGGAGAAGAAACACGCAGACGGGACAAGCGCTGACTCGCAACTGAAACTTTATTACTTGAAAAAGGAAAAAGAAGAAAAAGAAATAAGATAAAAACACACACACCAGGAAGACCCCAAATCAGCCAGACATGCACGTGTCAGCCCCTTCCCCTATCAGCACCATCACATCACCGCGTGGCCAACTTTCACCCTCTCGCGCATAAATTCAAATTCTTTTTGTGTAAGCGTTATTGAGGCCTCACTCACACACCGATCCCCCAGAGTGACAATGTGAAAGGCCTCGAGCACTTCTCTCGCCAGTCTATCTTTGTTTCGTCCTAATACTGCAGTGTCAGGGAAGGACGGTTTACACTTGCATACGTTGCAGTGCAACGAGAGGTGCCCTCCAACCGTGGCACTAAGGAGTAGTTATGCTCTCTAAGCCGACGTTTAAACAGCGTCTGTCTGCCCGACGTAACACTTATTCACGAGAGGGGATCTTATAAACAACCCCCTCACAGCATCTCACGAACGGTTTCGATGTTTTTTGCACTCTCGTTTTAGGTACTTCGTCTTGCTTCATCGAGCAGACCTGTTTAAGTCTGAGCGAAAACGCCACCGTACGATATCGGCTTCCGACCTTCGTTAGGCTAGGGGACGTCTGTGGATGAGGTGATGGCAGTCTTTGCGGAGTGTGGCGGAGGGCTCAGATTTACTGTGGAGGTACCTAAAGGAGGGGTTCTCCAGTACCTTGACCTCTCCCTCCGCTCCAGCGAGGTTCACATGTGTTGGTGCTACTCTCCGCGGTCCAAGAAGGGCCTTCTGGATTACAGGTCGGCTCATTCAAAACTGATTAAGAGGGGCATAGCACTCTCTTGCTTGGGTGCAGCCTTGAAAAAGTCGTGCCCACATACGCTTTCTGAGAGCTTTGGCACACAGGTGCAAAGGTTACGAGCAGCGGGGTTTCCACCGACGTTACTGTCTGACGTTGCGAGTGCATTATTGAAGCGGACTAAAGGATCCCAGGCGGATAAGCCCAGTGTAGAAAAGAAAAGGCCTGTAGTGATCCCGTATATCCACAGGATCTCCCATAGCCTAAAGAAGGTCGGAAGCCGATATAACGTACCGGTGGTGTTTTCAGCCCCCTCAGACTTAAACAGGTCTGCTCTAGGATTGAAGCAAGAGCGGAAGGGCACCCAAAACGAGAGTGCAAAAAGAAACATGCGAAACCGTTCGTGAGATGCTGTGAGGGGGTTGTTTATAAGATCCCCCTCTCGTGTAATAAGTGTTACGTCGGGCAGACAGGACGCTGTTTAAACGATCGGCTTAGAGAGCATAACTACTCCCTTAGTGCCACGGTTGGAGGGCACCTCTCGTTGCACTGCAACGTATGCAAGTGTAAACCGTCCTTCCCTGACACTGCAGTATTAGGACGAAACAAAGATAGACTGGCGAGAGAAGTGCTCGAGGCCTTTCACATTGTCACTCTGGGGGATCGGTGTGTGAGTGAGGCCTCAATAACGCTTACACAAAAAGAATTTGAATTTATGCGCGAGAGGGTGAAAGTTGGCCACGCGGTGATGTGATGGTGCTGATAGGGGAAGGGGCTGACACGTGCATGTCTGGCTGATTTGGGGTCTTCCTGGTGTGTGTGTTTTTATCTTATTTCTTTTTCTTCTTTTTTTCCTTTTTCAAGTAATAAAGTTTCAGTTGCGAGTCAGCGCTTGTCCCGTCTGCGTGTTTCTTCTCCTTCGTCCGTGTTTGTTTGCGCTGTTTTTACATTATGATCAACGAATACCAACTAGCCCAACTCTCAACATTAATATCTTTCAAGGTACTCACAATGCCGCTGGGTAAATTCCTAGACGTACGGTAATAAAACCGCGCAGGTGCACCACACGGACAAACACGTATGCTCTCAGTAGCACGTTTAGCGAAAACCACGAACGCGCGAAACGAACATCCGCCGCCGTTGAGAAATCCCGGGCACACATCACGATGTCGTCCCTGATGTCGTCGCCGCGGGTGCACCAGGCGTCAGTAGCACGCTTAGCGAAAACCACGAACGCGCGAAACGAACATCCGCCGCCGTTGAGAAATCCCGGGCACACTCACGATGTCGTCCCTGATGCCGCCGCCGCGGGTGCACCAGGCGTCAGTAGCACGCTTAGCGAAAACCACGACCGCGCGGAACGAACATCCGCCGCCGTTGAGAAATCCCGGGCACACTCACGATGTCGTCCCTGATGCCGCCGCCGCGGGTGCGCCAGGCGTCAGTAGCACGCTTAGCGAAAACCACGAACGCGCGAAACGAACATCCGCCGACGTTGAGAAATCTTGGGCACAGTCTTTTTCGCTCGCTGGATGCTTCTGAAGCCGGACGGACAAAGAGGCGTAAGAAACAGGTCACTGAAAGATATTTTCTTTTCATCTGCACACGCAGCTGCTCTGGAAGATACAGGTCGCACACATGAAACGAGAATCCGAGACTGAGCGTTCGTTCCTGGCCGGCCGTTGCTCGTTGACGGACAAAGAAGCCGGTTTTCTTTAAAAAAAAAGTCAGCAAAACGACCTTCTCGCATTTTCCCCACGACCCAATGCGAGGGAGAGAGGGTGCGTGGGGACTCGTCCTTGGTGCGAGGCACCAAGGACGCCCAGTCCCCGGCTCGCCTCGGCTTCCCCCTCCCCTCGCGTCGGCTTTGAGTGAAGTTCGGTAAACAGGGAAGCGAGTCACCCGTTTCGGGTAAGATTAAAACCGGGTCGTCTGGGAAACGAAAGTGGCTGCCGGTGACATTTCAGCGAAATCTGGAAACCCGATGCCGATGAAATTTCAGCGAAATCTGTTTGCCGGCAAATAATCTCGCACAGACTGCAGGTAAACTGGTTTCGGATGAAAACGGGTGAAAGCGCCCACCTTTTTGGATCGTCAAAACAGTTCGCTGCACGCACTTCTTGAGGGTTGCAACGTCGTCCCGAGCTAAAACTCGCACTCACGAGAATGCCGCCCGAGTGGTCTCGTACCTGCTGTGGCCCCGACTTTTGCCTGTCGCAAATAGCAAGTTGCCGGTGATCGCTGCTCACCTTTTTGGATCGTCAAAACAGTTCGCTGCACGCACTTCTTGCAGGATTGCAACGTCGTCTCGAGCTAAAACACGCACTCACGGGAATGCCACTGCATTGGCGGCCACCATTACAAACTCAGTCCCCCTGCTCGACTTGGCTTCCTTGTCTTTAGCCGTTCCCCTTTCGTCGGCTACCAGTGAAGTTCGGTGTCCGGAAAACGAGAGTGGCTTCCGGTAGGATTCCAGCGACGGGTAATCGAAAGTGGTTCTGGCAAAACTTTCAGCGAAAGTGTCTTCCGGTAATATTTCCACCACAGACTGGTAAACGACGCTGGTTTCTGGTGAAAATGAGTGGAAATTAACCCGTTTCCACTGAATGTCACGGGAAGTTTTTGCCGGATTTTAACCAAAAGTGGCTCCGGTAAAACGTACACCGGAATCTGGTAACTGAAAGTGGCGGCCGGTAATATTTCCACCAAAAACTGGTAAACTACGCTGGTTTCTGGTGAAAATGAGTGGAAATTAACCCGTTTCCACCGAATGTCACTGGAAGATTTTGCCGGAATTTTTAATAGGAGTGTTTCCTTTTTATTTAATAACATTCCCAGTCTAATTCCTAAACGAGATGAATTGTGTGAGTTGCTGATTCATGCGATGCTGACGTCCTCACTCTCACAGAGACGTGGCTTTCTAGCAAAGCGTCTGATAGCGAGCTGTTTCATTCTAAAACGATTCAATACATTCCGCTGCGCGATGATAGGACAGAAGTGGCGGCGGTGTTTTATTGGCGGTTGCTAACTCGTTAGTGTCTTGCCCTACCATTGTAGCCTCATGAACTAGAGATTGATTGGGTTTGCATTTCTTTTAAACATAAACAAACGATTATTGGTGTATGTTATCCGGCCCCCACTAGCAGTTGTTCATTCGTGAATTTAATACATAATTGCATTAACCAAATTACATTAAGTATCCAAGTGCCGATTATATTATTAGGTGATTTCAGTTACCTCGGCATTATCTGGTGTATGTCCTGTTTCAACCCGTTGTCATCTGAAGCTAACGAGTTTATAGAACTCTGTTCTTATTTCCACTTTTCTCAACTTTTCTCAGAGCTTACTAGGGTTACAGTCCTCTCATCAAATATACTCGATCTCATATTAACAACGCATCCGAGCCTCATATCATCACTAACGTACCTGCCATGTCTCAGTGACCACTCAATTCTTCACGTTTCCCCAAAGTGGGCCCTACAATCATATTTAAGCGCTCTATCTTTTTGCGGTTTCCACGTCTCTTGGGGTTCCGGGCAAGCCAGCGGGCACGGAGAGAGTACCTAAATATCAGTGCGTCATATTTTAATCGGACGACGCAGAAACCTGTTCCACCGACGAGGAGCGTACCCGCGGTGCCGAAAGCGCGAGATATGTGACGTCTTTGGTCCTGGCCTCACAACTGGTCAGAGCCGCTAAAAGCTTCTTTGTAGTCGAAATACAAAATATTAGTTTCGCGAACCGCTTCAATTATTTATAAAAGTAGTTTTTGTTCAGTATTTTAGATTAGAAAAGAAAGTAATGCAGTTTATAAAGAACGGAAACAAGAAATGACTCCGTCGATATACCCGCCACCAAGCGGTGGGAAAGGCGGCGCTTACTAAAAAGAACTAGTGGGATAAGGCGCCGACACGGAGAGGTCCCGGATGTACGCGGCGGCACCTGCGGTCATATCGACAGGAAAATCCGACCGGCTCCGGGCGTTCCGAAGGCCTTCGGCGAGAAGCTTTGTCTGGCGGTTCGGCCGTTTCGCGGTATGGCAGCGCGAAGTGGCTCCCATTCTGAACTGATATTTACACCATGTTTGCTGTCGTTTGTGGCCAATGAAGTGTCATGCCGAATTAGTGTTTAATCGTGCAGCAAATGCAATGAGAGCCGCTCTGGCTGCCGGCCGCATACAGCCTATATAGAACAGGCTTTAGTGGCGCCCTCTCGCGTCGTCGACACCGGAGTGCGGCAGCCGTGAACGCTCGATAAGCTCACTACCCCTCCTCTAGTTCACGGCCACTCAAGCAACCAATTACGTCACGAGGGAGGTTATTTTTTGCTTGTTTTTGTAATTTTATTTTGCCTATTCTTTTAAAATAAAGCGAATTTCGAGAAAAGAAAAGTTTCACTAAGTTACTATGTTCAGGGCGCTCTGGTTCGGTGAAAATGAAAAACCAGTAAGAAAGACCTTGCAGGGCCCTTTTAAATATCCCATTCGTAGCGCCTAAAATTTACATAAAATTCATCCGTTGACTACAGCAGAGCTGACTTTACGTCAGTAAACTTGTACATGTCTGATTTGTTTATTGATTACTTACCTGAGTTTTCAGAGTGCTCCGTTCAGTCTAGTTAGATGCTGCTTACCGTACTTACTCGAATGTAACGCAGGTTTTTTTCAAAATTTCCCTCGCCTGGTTTGGGGGTTTGCGTTATAATGAAAATGCCTCAAAATTTGCCTTGACGGCGTCGTGGCACAGGTTCTTTAAAATGGCTACGTTCAATCTTGTGCTGGCAACATGTACACGCTGGCAACATCCAATCCAATCGCATCCTATTCTTGTTTGCGACGTGTTTGCGACTCATTGCGCCCACGTGTCCGTGTGTCGCAGGCTGCTTGCTATTTTGTGCTTCCGCGACTTTGGACTCGAGCAAATGGCAATGCGACGAGGTCAGTACGATGTCCAGTTGAAAAAAAGTGAAATTCTGACGCCTGAGGAAATTGGAAACCCTATTGAAAAATATTTTTACCGGAATATCATTTCCAGTAAAAGTCTATTTTACTGGATTATGGGACTGTTTTCACTTTCAGTAAAACCGTAGTTTACTGGAATGTCACCGGATTTTACAGAATGTCACCGGTTTTTTACCCGAATATCACCGGATTTCTTACCGGAAGTTTATTTCCAGTAAAAATCTATTTTACTGGATTATGGGACTCTTTTCAGCTTCGCAGTAAAGCCACAATTTACCAGAAGATAACCAGATAATAATATCTTTATTATCTTTGAAAAAATGCATGTGTGCGTGCTGGCCCACGAAAGCGAAGATGCTTGTATGTGAGATCAGGCAGCCAATAAAATACCGTGACACAGTGAACACTGGAGAAACAAAACAAACAAACAACAATAATGTAGGAATGTGGGCAACGAATACGCACTAAGTAATTATATAATTATTATTGCTCGAGCGTGAGGCACCATTCTCTTACATTCTGTTTTACCGCACGAAAGGATGATATGTTCAGCAAAGACATCTGGCAAACTGTTGAAGGTTGGCCGGAGTTCTACCTTGTTTTTTCTTTTTTCGGCAGTCAACGGAAGGCACTTAGGAGGAAGCCTGCGTGAACCGTGGCTGGTGTATGTTTACCAGATGCTGGACGATTCGGTAACAATTAAAGTGGTTAGTCCACATAGACCTGAAGGTTTTATGTATCTATTTAACCGGGTCGATACCAGTGAAACAATTTGCACAGCTGTAGACAAAAGCAATCAGACCAAATAGGAACAACCGAGTTCTTTGTCGCAAAAGATATCTTTCAAGGTACTCACAATGCCGCTGGGTAAATATCCTAGACGTACGGTAATAAAACCGCGCAGGTGCACCACACGGACACACACGTATGCTCTCAGTAGCACGTTTAGCGAAAACCACGAACGCGCAAAACGAACATCCGCCGCCGTTGAGAACTCACGGGCACAGATCACGATGTCGTCCCTGATGTCGTCGCCGCGGGTGCACCAGGCGTCAGTAGCACGCTTAGCGAAAACCACGACCGCGCGGAACGAACATCCGCCGCCGTTGAGAAATCCCGGGCACAATCACGATGTCGTCCCTGATGCCGCCGCCGCGGGTGCGCCAGGCGTCAGTAGCACGCTTAGCGAAAACCACGACCGCGCGAAACGAACATCCGCCGCCGTTGAGAAATCCCGGGCACACACACGATGTCGTCCCTGATGCCGCCGCCGCGGGTGCACCAGGCGTCAGTCGCACGCTTAGCGAAAACCACGAACGCGCGAAACGAACATCCGCCGACGTTGAGAAATCTTGGGCACAGTCTTTTTCGCTCGCTGGATGCTTCTGAAGCCGGACGGACAAAGAGGCGTAAGAAACAGGTCACTGAAAGATATTTTCTTTTCATCTGCACACGCAGCTGCTCTGGAAGATGCAGGTCGTCACACATGAAACGAGAATCCGAGACTGAGCGTTCGTTCCTGGCTGGCCGTTGCTCGTTGACGGACAAAGAAGCCGGTTTTCTTTAAAAAAAAGTCAGCAAAACGACCTTCTCGCATTTTCCCACGACCCAATGCGAGGGAGAGGGTGCAGTGGGGACTCGTCCTTGGTGCGAGGCACCAAGGACGCCCAGTCCCCGGCTCGCCTCGGCTTCCCCTCCCCTCGCGTCGGCTTTGAGTGAAGTTCGGTAAACAGGGAAGCGAGTCACCCGTTTCGGGTAAGATTAAAACCGGGTCGTCTGGGAAACGAAAGTGGCTGCCGGTGACATTCCAGCGAAATCTGGAAACCCGATGCCAATGAAATTTCAGCGAAATCTGTTTGCCGGCAAATAATCTCGCACAGACTGCAGGTAAACAAACTGGTTTCGGATGAAAACGGGTGAAAGCGCCCACCATTTTGGATCGTCAAAACAGTTCGCTGCACGCACTCTTGAGGGTTGCAACGTCGTCCCGAGCTAAAACTCGCACTCACGAGAATGCCACCCGAGTGGTCTCGTACCTGCTGTGGCCCCGACTTTTGCCTGTCGCAAATAGCAAGTTGCCGGTGATCGGTGCTCACCTTTTTGGATCGTCAGAACAGTTCGCTGCACGCACTTCTTGCAGGATTGCAACGCTCGTCTCGAGCTAAAACACGCACTCACGGGAATGCCACTGCATTGGCGGCCACCATTACAAACTCAGTCCCCCTGCTCGTCTTCGCTTCCTTGTCTTTAGCCGTTCCCCTTTCGTCGGATCCGTGGGGAACACTTGATCAGTCATGGCAAAATCGACGAGTGAGCAAAAGTCATTTTATTTTTAGAAAATGGCAGGTGTTGGCCACTATATGCAACAAATAAAGGTGCTCCTTTCCCTCACTTCACTCGCGTTACATTCGTGTTCTTTTTCTTTTTGCCGCCGTAAAAAGTTACCCCTCGTGGTACTAATCGTGGTCGCTTTACATTGGAGTTAATACGGTAAAAGGTTGTTTTATTATTAATTTAAAAGTACATACCATCAAAGCAGATCCGTTGCAACACAAACTCTCCTTGGTTTAACGCTAATCTCTGGCGTCTGCGAAATAGAAAAAAAGACTGTTTCACGCTGCCGAACGATCATCCACTGATGCGCGGTGGGCAGCGTACAGAACTGCAGACTGCACATCAGCTCTTACGGAAGCGAAGTCACATTCTTATAATCATACACTATATATCATGTTAGCAAAAGGTCCTGAACAATTTCGGAATGTCGTTACACCCAAGTGTCAGTCTAACATTGTTCCTCAGTCATCTAATGGTATAGATATACCAGTAACTGAAAGTGCAAGTGTATTAAATAATAATTTTTATTATGTCCTTTACAACCTCTGATGTTAGCCAAGTACCGGTATTTTCGTGCTCTGATTTTTTGCCTATGGACCCAGTGGCAGTTGACGCGATTGGTGCTGCGGGCATTATTAATAATATGAAGCTTTAATCTTGCGCTGGAATAGATGGGATTAACAGCAAGTTCCTAAAAAATTGTAATATGTATTGTTCGATAATTCTTTCAAAACTTTATATGCAGTCTCTTATCCATGGCGTAGTCCCAAATGACTGGGTGGATGAAAAGGTGGTTCCTTTACACAGATCTGTCGAAAGACAAAACCCATCCAATTATCGACCAATTTCCTTAACCCATTCGCTACCGCGCGCATCACGCGCTGCCAGGACGTCCGTATTGCATGTTTTTCCCCTAAAACGGCCACGCTAGGCGTGACTGTTTTGCTTGTAGAATAAGCTTTTACAATAAAACTCTGTGCAGAAAACAAGTGAACATGTTTATTTACATGCTTAGATGGTTCGCTCAAGTCTTTAAATCAATAGACTCTCACAGATTCTTTCTTGTATGAAAGATCTTGGAGCACTTCATCTTCGGTCGCTTAGGCGCTCGCACAACCAGTGCGCTCTTGTCGGGATTCAAACACAGAACTGCTGTTGGAATCGTTCCCGTCATCGACGGAAGGCTCCGAAAATTCACTATCCTCACCAGACGTGCCGTCATCATAGCTGTGGAAGAGGATATCTATGATGTCATCGTCAGAAAGGCCACACCATACACTCAGTGATGTGATTGCTGCACCAATTTTGCCAAACCATGCCAAGGGGCTAACCCTGCTACATCTTGCTACATTTGCCAAGATATGGCTAAACTGCACCAAACCTGTGCCAAAACACCAATTTCGGTCGCCTTTCAAACCCGAAACTAAACTGGGTACCGTAATTGAGCATGCGTGGGTTACGTGGCGCAAGCGGCCGCCCGACATAAAGTACACTGCATCAATTGTCCATCCGGTCTTGCATGGTTTTCCCGCTATCTCGCGTTCTCGTCGTGTCGTGGGTCTCGTCTCGCGTCTTTTTTTAAAACATTTTCAACGATAGACAGGGTTGTGTGCGGACGATCTGACGCTAGCATGCCGGGTACCAGCCATGCCGTCACGCTGTGAAACGAAACCATGTTTTTGCGCGGGGCAGGAGTTACTTTGTGAGCTGAAGCACTCGCCCCTGAAAGCAACGGCCGTGGGAAAACTATGTTTGGTCCTTGCCTTTCAGTCAACGTGGTCGCGCGACGTCGGGTCTTGCCGTCCCCACATCGCTGCAGCTATGGCGAATTCTAAAATAAAGCTAAGTACCGCCGCATGTTCATCAACATTCCTTTCCTTGTTTGTCTCGAGTTCAGTCGTTGCGCAAAGCGCTCCAAGAACTTTTTGACCCTGGCTCGCAATGTCTTGCATCGATGCGCTCAGGTTCTTTTTTTGTGTGTTTAGCTTGTACCTTGTTTGGCGGCCTGGCAAGTACGCTGCTGGACTGTTTTTTCTCGTATGCTCGACAGTTACATTTTGCATACAATTTTGGGAATCAGTTGGCGATGTAGCGGACTGGCTTGGTTTCGGTTTAGATCGAGCAGCCATTGTCTCCGCTCGCACGACGAAGCACGCGTAACTGCAAGCCTGCCGAAGTTGCCCTCACGTGCATGCGAACATGATTGCACGACAGAGGCACTAGCCGAGACCCTTGCAATTCATGTTTTACTTTTGCTTCCTTTTGACGAAAATCTGGCGCGTCGCGAACAAGTAATACGGCGGCAAGCGGTTTTTCGGAATTGCTCGGTAGTGCCTACAGCACTGTACAGTTGTGGGATGTCTCAGCAGTAAAAACACAAGCAGCAAGTTCCGTCACAGCACGTCACATCAAAACACACACAACACAAAGTGTACTTTGTTTGTACAGCACTTAAACAAATATTTTTATTTTTTTAAGAAAATATCTGCTGCAAAAGGTCACTTTTGCTGCTTCGAAACACTGTCTTGGCTGCTCCAAAAGCCACTTTTGCTGCTCCAAAAGCCACTTGTTCTGCTCCAAAACGCTGTTTTGGTTGCTCCAAAGGCCACATTTGCTGCTCCAAAACACTGTCTTGGCTGCTCCAAAAGGTGCTTTAAAATGGCTTAGGCCAATCGCATCACTGTACACTGGCATCTTCCCCAAGCAGGCAGCGATCGAGTGGAAAAGACGACACCCAAAATAACAATCTCAAACAAACACGGCAAACAGACCGACCCTCGCCATCTGTTGGCAATGTATCTAACTGCACTACCCCAAGTCTACATAGCGTGACATCAATGAATGGCCCTTTAAAATAGAAATTCATGCAGCCCGGCGAATCGACGATTTTGGCAATATGGTCTCTGATGGCACGCCCGGCGATTCGCCAGCTTTGGTAGCGAAAATGGGTTAACAAGTGTGCCGTGTAAAATATTTGAACACGTCATTTACTCGCAGTCGGTGAATTGCCTTGAAACTAATGATATTGTCACGAATAACGAAGTGACAAAACAAAGGAATAACTGAGGAAACTGAAACGTTTAATGGGGCGAACTTGTGCCCAAAAATAAAAGGAAAAAGAAAGATAACAACAGAGCGTCGCGGGCGTCGAAAGCGGCGAAGCAGCAGGATCGAACGCTGATGCGAAACTGAGTCCGGCTGGTTACGCGGAGCCCCTTTTGTGCACGCGTGGGCTTCTGGAACATTCGGCCTGGAACATTCGGCGCTCAGAACATTCTAACCTAGAACGAGCAACACGGTTCTCGAAATTACCAGAAATCTAAATTGGAAGAATAAATAAAAGACGCGGCGCTCCCAGGGATCGAACCCTGGGCTTTCTGCGTGGAAGGCACGCGCGATAACCGCTAGGCCACGAGCGCGCTGCCTACTGAGTCAGCTGCGCTCGCGGCATTATCCCCCCTTTAAAAAAGTGCATCGTCCCGATGCAGCAAAAGGTAAAACACAAATACACAACAAAAAGATAGCCGAGTCGCGAGCCACAGTTCCCAGTTCACTCTTTGACGAGAGTCCAAAGTTCTATCGTTCGTAATACGGCTTGAGCCGGACGACGTGCACCACCTCGGGTCGTGGCTGGCGTCTTGCAGATGGACGCGTTCCGTCGGGTAGAACTTCGTAGTTCAGATCGCCGAGGCGTCGGATAATTTTGTAGGGTCCGAAATATCGCTTGAGAAGCTTCTCGCTGAGACCGCGGCGCCGAATCGGTGTCCACACCCATACCCGGTCCCCGGGTTGGAAGCGGACATCCCTGCGACGAAGGTTATACCGGCGTGCGTCGACTCGCTGTTGCTCTTGAATCTTGATTCTTGCCAGTTGACGAGCTTCCTCCGCACGTTGAGAGATCAGTTGAGCGTCGTCGTTGCCATCGTCGGTTGGCACGTGAGGCAGCATGGCGTCCAGCATTGTGGTAACCGTCCGGCCATGTACCAGTTGGAACGGCGTCATTCCTGTGGTTTCTTGTACCGCTGTGTTGTACGCAAATGTAACGTACGGCAACACCTCGTCCCACGTCTTGTGCTCCACGTCGACGTACATGGAGATCATGTCGGCGATGGTCTTATTGAGCCGCTCTGTTAGCCCGTTGGTCTGCGGGTGATAAGCGGTGGTTCGTCGATGGCTGGTGTGACTGAGCCGAAGTACCTCTTGAGTCAGCTGTGCCAGAAAAGATGACCCTCGATCTGTGATCAGCACTTCAGGTGCGCCGTGTCGAAGGAGAATGGACTCGACGAAAAACTTGGCGACTTCCACCGCTGTTCCCGATGGGAGGGCTTTCGTCTCGGCGTATCGTGTAAGATAATCGGTCGCGACGATAATCCACCGGTTCCCTTGCGTCGATGTTGGGAACGGCCCAAGCAAATCCATTCCGACCTGCTGGAAGGGCGTAGTCGGGGCAGATATCGGCTGCAAGAGTCCTGCTGGCTTTGTCGGAGGCTTCTTACGTCGTTGGCACTCGTGGCACGACCGTGTGTACAGATGGACGGTTTTCGGGAGTCTTGGCCAGTAGTACTTGTCACGAATCCGGGCGAGCGTCCTGCTGTAGCCAAGGTGTCCAGCCGTCGGGTCGTCGTGGCATGCTTGAAAGATTTCTTCTCGCAGGCTGGCAGGCACAACCAGCAGCCAGGCAGGGTTGCTGGTTCCGAAGTTCTTCTTGAAGAGCACACCTCGCCGCAGAACGAAGCTTGACAAGTCTCGGGCCAGGACTCGCGGAACGGAACTTCCTTGACCTTCGAGGTGGTCGATCACGGCGCGAAGCTCCGGGTCGTCTCGTTGAAGTGCTCCCATGTCGATATCTGTAACTGCTCCGAGAAAACGAGCGTCATCGTCGTCGTCGGTGCTGTCAGAAGGAGGTTCGACTGGGGCCCTAGACAAGCAGTCGGCGTCATTATGCTTGCGGCCAGACTTGTGCACAATGGTTACGTCGAATTCTTGCAGTCGCAGACTCCAGCGAGCGAGGCGTCCTGAGGGGTCCTTGAGGTTCGCGAGCCAGCAGAGGGCGTGGTGGTCTGTGACCACGCGGAACGGGATACCGTACAAGTACGGACGGAACTTGGTTATCGCCCAGACGACAGCAAGGCATTCTTTGTCGGTCGTTGAATAATTTTGTTCTGCCTTAGACAGCGCCCGGCTTGCGTAAGCAATTACTCTCTCTGCCCCTTCTTGTCGCTGAACGAGCACCGCACCGAGACCGGTATTGCTGGCGTCCGTGTGTATTTCTGTCTCCGCCGACTGATCAAAATGTCCGAGGATAGGGGGCGACTGCAGCCTTCGCTTGAGTTCGTCGAACGCTTGTTCTTGCTCTTCTCCCCACTGGAACTGCACGTCGTCCTTCGTCAGATGCGTCAGCGGTGAAGAAATCTGTGCAAAGTCACGCACGAAACGTCTGTAGTAGGCGCACAGCCCAAGGAATCTACGGACGGCCTTCTTGTCCGATGGCTTGGGGAATTCGGCGACAGCGGACGTCTTTGCAGGATCAGGGCTTACACCCTGAGCACTCACGACGTGGCCCAAGAATTTCAGCTCTCCATAGGCGAACCGGCACTTCGAAGGCTTGAGTGTCAGCCCAGCAGATTTGAAGGCCCGTAGCACGGCTCGGAGTCGTCTGAGGTGCTCGTCGAATTCGGTTGCGAACACGACAACGTCGTCGAGGTAGACGAGACAGCTCTGCCATTTCAAGCCGGAAAGGACGGTGTCCATAACACGCTGGAAGGTTGCCGGCGCTGTGCACAGGCCGAACGGCATCACTTTAAATTCATACAGTCCGTCCGGTGTGACGAAGGCCGTCTTCTCACGATCTCGTTCGTCGACCTCAATCTGCCAGTACCCGCTCTTCAAGTCCATCGACGAAAAGTATCGGGCGTGGCGCAGCCGGTCCAGGGTGTCGTCGATGCGGGGCAGCGGATAGACGTCCTTCTTTGTTACTGCATTCAGCCGGCGGTAGTCCACGCAGAACCTCAGGGTTCCGTCTTTTTCTTCACTAGGACTACTGGGGAAGCCCACGGACTGTTTGAGGGCTGGACGATGTCGTCATCAAGCATTTCCTGAACTTGCTTCTGGATAACTTCCCTTTCTTTCACGGAGACTCGGTACGGTGGCCGATGCACAGGGAGAGCGTCGTCATCAGTGATTATTCGATGTTTCGCAACCGTCGTTTGGCGCACCTTCGACGACGTGGAGAAGCACTCACTGAACTCGGCGAGGAGGTCACTGAGTTGTCGTCGTTGTGGGGCTGGGAGGGATGGGTCGATGTCGAGCTCTGATGGCGTGGTTCTCTTGTGCTGCGTCGGAGAGGCGTCTTCTGAGATAACGGCGATCGCGGCTGAGTCCGGAATTTCCTCGACGAAGCCCACAGCTGTACCCTTTGTAAGGTGCTGCGACTCTTGCCGGAAGTTGGTGACAAGGGCTACGGTACACCCGTCCTGGATCTCGATTACGCCTCTTGCAATGCCAATCCCTCGTCCAACGAGAAGTTGGACGCTTCCTTCCAACAGTGCTACACCGCAGGTGGCTTCTTCGGTCCCGACGGGTACAAAGACACTCGACAGCGGCGGCAGGTTTACATGGCTGGCAAGGACTCGCACTGCAGCTAGCGTCGCTTTGGGATTTTCTGCCGATGGGACAGGTTTCCGAAGCGTCAGCCTGTTCTCCGCAAGGTCGATGATGGCGCCGTATTCGCACAAGAAGTCCATTCCGAGAATGACGTCCCTCGAACAGTCTTGCAGAATGACGAACTTGACAGGGCAGGTTTCACCGTGGATCTCAACGCGAGCAGTGCACCTGCCGACAGGCGTGATGAGATGTCCGCCGGCGGTTCGTATCTGTGGTCCGTCCCACGACGTCATAACTTTCCGAAGGTGACGAGAGAGTCTCCCACTCAAAACGGAGTAGTCTGCTCCGGTGTCGACGAGCGCCGTCGCGTCGTGGCCGTCGATGATAACGTTGAGGTTATTCGACACTGTTACAGAAACGTCGTTTCGGGGCGTTGCGGCGTTAGAGTGGGAGAGCTCCGACGATCTTGGAGGATCTTGGCATCGTTCGTCTTCGGCAACACCACCTCCCGGCATTGCCGCGCCTAGTTTTCCCGACGGGAAGCGATGGGTGACAGGCTGTCTCGGCGAGACCGGCGGAAGGGCGATGGCGAGCGGCGGGGAGACGGTGAACGGAATCCTCGGCGGGGAGACGACTCAGGAGATGAAGAGCGGCGGAGGTAGTCCTCGATGTCCCGAGGTCGCTCTCCGAGACGTGGTCGAGGGTCGTTGGGCGCATACCCTCGTAGGCCCAGCTGGCGGTAGGGGCATCGTCGGTAGATGTGGTCGGCTTCCCCGCAGTGATAGCACAACGGGCGTCGATCGGCCGTCCTCCACACGTCGGTCTTTCGCGGCGCAGCTTGTTCTGGGCGGACGTGCGCCCGATCTTCTTGGCGTCGGGAATGCTGTGGCGCTGGAGGCTCACGTCGGGGTGGCGCCGTATACTGGTGAGCTGGGGGCGGTGGTCGTCGGATAGCTGCGGCGTAACTCAGCGTGGGCGGTTCGGGAGTGGCGCTGACGAGAACTTCTGGCTGCAGCGCCTGATGTACTTCTTCCCTGACAATCTCGGCGATTGAGGGCGGAGCTGGGCTTGCGGCAGCAGGTAGAAGCTTCTTGATCTCCTCCCGGACGACGTCCCGGATTATCTGCCGCAGGTGTTCGATGCCGACACCATCGACATCGGAGCGAGGGGGCGAGACAGCCGGAGCCGTTGACACACCGGCGAGTCGTTGATAGTGCACAGCCCTGGCCGACAGCGCTCGCTCGATGTTGGTCGCCTCGGCCACGAAGCCGTCTACCGTCGTCGGGGGCTGCGGACAAGGCCACCGAAGATTTCGCTCTTGACGCCCCTCATGAGGAAGCGCAACTTCTTCTCCTCGGTGGCTTGCGGGTCGGCGCGTGTACAGAGTCGTAGCACGTCTTCAACGTAGCTGGTCACACTTTCGTCGGGGGCTTGTGTCCGCGTCTGGAGCAGGTCCTCCGCATTCTGTCGCCGGTGTTGGCTCGAGAAGGTTCGCTTCAACTGGGTGACGCAGATGTCCCACGAAGTGAGCGAAGCCTCGTGGTTTTCGAACCAATGCCTCGCAGTACCCTCCAGCGAAAAGTAGAGGTTCTGGAGGCACTGCTCCGCAGTCCATCCGTTGTGGCGCGCCACACGCTCGTAGTGCTTGATCCAGTCTTCGACATCCTCGTGGATCTCGCCGTGGAAGGGAGTCGGCGTACGGGGAGCGGCGGGCAGGTAGACGACGGCAGGAGCGGCGGGGGTCGGCGACTGGTTGGCCATCGTCGGCCTCGTTGGCTGCTTGGTCCTGGGTGGCAGAGGTTCGAATTCCGGGTGTAGGCCTTGGGTGCGACGACTGAACCGGATCTCGGTAGTGCCTTCGTTGGTTCTTCCTGGGCTTGGCGTCGGACTTGCACTGCGGGCCCTCGGAGGGGTACGCGGCAGGGGCATGCGGTACCCCGCACCTCCACCAAAATGTCACGAATAACGAAGTGACAAAACAAAGGAATAACTGAGGAAACTGAAACGTTTAATGGGGCGAACTTGTGCCCAAAAATAAAAGGAAAAAGAAAGATAACAACAGAGCGTCGCGGGCGTCGAAAGCGGCGAAGCAGCAGGATCGAACGCTGATGCGAAACTGAGTCCGGCTGGTTACGCGGAGCCCCTTTTGTGCACGCGTGGGCTTCTGGAACATTCGGCCTGGAACATTCGGCGCTCAGAACATTCTAACCTAGAACGAGCAACACGGTTCTCGAAATTACCAGAAATCTAAATTGGAAGAATAAATAAAAGACGCGGCGCTCCCAGGGATCGAACCCTGGGCTTTCTGCG